>WSXT02053112.1:0-12902 GCA_011762715.2 Neuroterus valhalla
ATTATAAAACGAGAACTCACCACATAGCTGAACAATCAAAATTAACAAGCAACCACTTGTGGGGATTGAAATTGAAGGAATCTGCATGTTCGACACCTGTCATCAAATGTCGGTATTCGGGACATATGAAGGCTGCACCTATAATTGGATTTTATATTCTTATAGTTTTTTCTATTAGGAGTTCCAAAAGCAATGCAGGTTTCATGATAGGCTGAGTTTTCGCTAAGATACGAATTTTTGTTACTGACATTTACCAACAGTAGGTACTATCTAGGGTTCGTATACGTGCTAAATTTGTGTAAATATCACGTAGTGTTCTTGAAGAATGATACAATTCTAAATTTTCTTGTTTATTCGTTTATTAATTCAGTTTTTTTATCAAGGGCACGTGACACCTGATTTCTACCATACCGACATTTCTTCGGCCGTAGATATTCTACATGAAGTAAGATATCAAGCTCAAAGTTTGATAATATATAAAGAAGAATAAGAGAAACGTGCATATACTGATCAAATTCTACAAATAGAGAAAAATGGTTTTCAATAACACAGACGGAATTTTTCAAATTTTTTTAATCGTCATCGAAAAAATTTGCAAGTACATTAACCTTCTCTTGTCCTTTTGCTTCCTTTCCATAGACTTTTGTCTGGTTATTTGATTTTTTTATGGAATTGGGGTAGTCACAGAAGAATGCCGGTAAGGTAGGAATCGAGAAATTATCAAATACCCTCATAATATTTATGCTTAATGGGACATTAGGGACTGCAAACCATTATTACCATTCGTTGTGAAGTTTTTCATTTATAATTAAGCGTAATTGTAAACTTACCAGCATAAGCAGCATCCACGTGAAGCCATACATTATTTTCATTGCAAATTGGCCCAATTTCATTAAGATTGTCGAAAGCACAAGTCCCCGTAGTTCCCAAAGTTGCAACTACGTAACATGGGATAAGTCCAGCATCCTTATCTTTCCTTATAGCTTCCAAAACCGTCGATCCACGTAAACTACATTTATCATCTGTTGGTAAGAGCCTCATCGGCATTGCTCCCAAGAGCCCACTTTTTTCTACCGAAGAATTTGACTGATCTGGAAAAGAATCAAATTTTCAAAATTTTCGGATATTATCTTCATCAATCACTATTTATGTATTCCCAACAGTTCTGATAACTCGGGTTTATACTGTTTAACCGTTACTTATTGCCTTTTTACTCTTTTTCCAGGAAACTCAGACTCGATAGATCAATTCGCATAACTGTGAATTGCTGTAAAAAAAATTTTGGTAAGGAATTAGAAATTTTTTTCGCGATGGTAACTTACCAGACGTGTAGGCTACCAACTTGGATCTTATAGTTCCTTCATCCAACTCTGGTTGCAAACTTTTGACGCGTCTGACAGTCCTTTCTCTAGCAGCCAATAATGCAACAAAAGTAGCTTCACTAGCTGATCCCTGTAATTATGTTCTTTTATTATTTCAAAAAATACTTTCTCATCTCATTTCATAACCCTATATCAAGTTCTACAAGTGTAGTCTGAAATTTTTTCACCGCCATTCAGGTTGGCTCGTTGGTCTAGGGGTATGATTCTCGCTTAGGGTGCGAGAGGTCCCGGGTTCAAATCCCGGACGAGCCCTCTTTTTTTATTTTTCTTTCTTTTGTTTTCTCTAAATCGGCCATTTTCACAGAAAATATTCCATTAGTTGTAAATTTACACAAAATCGTATTCAATCCTTCCAAATCCGTGAAAATCCTTTAAAATTTCTAACCTGTACTTTGTGATCACTTTGAAATAGAGTTCAACCTGTTGAAACCATTTAAATCCCTTAAAATCTTCCTGACCACGTATATTCCTTCAAAGAACGTAGAAATCCTCCGAAATCTCTAAAAATCTATTGAAATCCTTGAAATTTAGTGGAATATTTAGAAATATAAGGAGACCCTTCGGAATCTCGGAAATCCATTTTACAATTGAATGAAATCTATTAAATCCGTGTGAGCTATTGGAAATTTCCTCTAATCTTCAATAATGCCTCCATAATTCAAGAAATCTCGTAAAAGCCTTAGAAATCTCTTAACACCTTTTGGAAACACTCTGGGTAAATCCCTTGGAAATGCATAAAATCTTCTGAAAGCCATTGAAATCCCTTAAATTTTCTTGGGAAAAATCTGAAATTACGTTGAATCTTCTGAAATCATTAAAATATCTCCAGATCTTCAAAACCGCGTATAATTTTTCAAAATCCGTTTAAATCCTTCGAGATGTCTTAAAACCGGCTGAAATCCTTGAAATTCCATGGAATAGTTCGAAATATAAGGACACCATTCAGAATCTCTGAAATCCGTGTGACCTGGTGGAAATCTCTTCAAATTTTCGAAAATCCCTTGGAAATCCATGAAATCTCATCAAATCATTTGGGAACACTCTGAAATGTCGTTAAATTATCTGAAACCATTAAAATCGCTCGAAATAATCAAAACCGCCTTCAATCCTTCATAATTCGTGGAAATTCTTTCGCATCTCTTGAAACGTTGGAATCTTTGAAATTCCGTGAAATATTTCAAAAAATGACGAGATCCCTTGAAATTTCCGGAACCCAATTTCCAATTTGTTGAAATCTTTACGATATGTATATTCTGGTGGAACTATCTCCAGATCTTGGAAAATCCCTTGTAAATGCATACAATCTTCTGAAAGCTATTAAAATCTCTTAAATTTTGTTGGAGAAAATCTGGAATTCCGTTGAATCTTCCGAAATCATTCAAATCGCTCAAAATCTTCAAAACCACGTTTAATTTTTCAAAACCGTTGAAATCTTTTAAAATGTCTCAAAACCGGTTGGAATTCCTCCAAGAATTCCTGAAATTCTGTGGAATATTTTGAAATTGTACGAGAACACTCAAAATATTCAAAATCAATTTTTCGATTTATTAGAATCTTTGAAATCCGCATAAGCTGATTGAATTCTTTTGAAATCTGTAAAAATCCATAAAATGTTTAAGAACCATTAAAATTCGTCAAAATTCTTTGGAACCACTTGGTAATTGCGTTCAATCTATTGAAACCATCTCCACCCTTCAAAATCTTTGAAACCGAATATAATCCTTCAAAGAACGTGGGAGTCCTCCGAAATCTCTAAAAATATGTTGAAATCCTTAAATCCTTTTGAATCTATTAGAATCCTTTGGAACACTCTGAAATTCCGTTAAATCATCTGAAACCATTCAAATCGCTCAAAATAATCAAAACTGCCAATAATCCTCCAATATCCATGGAGATTCTTCGAAATGTCTTCAAACTGGTTAGAATCTCTAAAATTCCGTGAAATATTCCAAAAAATTACGAGATGCCTCCAAAGTTCCAGAATCCATTTTCAAATTTATTGAAATCTTTCAAGAATTCATGAAATCTTTTATGAATAATTCGGAGTTCTTAAAATCTCTTGAAAACACTCGGGAATCCCGTTGAATGTTTAGAAATCCCTAATGAAATCGTTGAGAATCCCCAAAATTTATTAAAATCCTTCAAATCTGATTTAGCTTTTGGAAATCTTCCCAAATCTTTAAAAATTGATTGAAAATCCATAGAATCTTTTGCAAACCACGGAATGCCCTCAAAAGACGTTGGAAACACTTTTGAATTCCATTGAATTGTTTGAGATTCTTGAATCCTCATTAGCTGGTGGAAGTCTATCCGAATCTTAGAACACTACTTGAAAATCCCTAGAACCTTCTGAAAGCCCTGAGAATTCCTTAGAATCTCTTGCGACCACTTTGAAATTCCGTTGAATATTTCAAAAACCTTTAAAATTCCATAAAACATCCTCATGTATAACGAGAATCTCCAAAGGCTTTAAAATACCTCATTATGTGTATTGGAATCTTTGAAATCCGTATAAGCTGCTGAACAACTTTCCAAATCTTCTAAAATTCCTTGATAATCTATTAAATCTTTTGAAAGCTATTAAAATTCCGTTCGATCTCTTAAAAACCATAAGATCCCATAAATCATTCCGAAATATAACGAAATTTTCCAAAACCTTGGAAATCCTTCCTTAAATTCATTGAGATCCTGAAGAAAAACTTTCTGAATCTTCGAAACTTCCTTGACAATCTATGAAATCTTTTGAAAGCAAATCTTTGCAATTGCTTTAAAGTCCCCAGAATTTTCTGAAAGTCATAAGGATTCCTTTGGAAATTCATGGGAACACTGAAATCCCGTAGAAATTTCGGAATGTTACAAGATATCTTGAAATCTTTGGAATTCCTCCCTAAATATATTGGAATCTTCGCAAGCCGTATAAGCTGGTAGGAACTTTTCCAGATCTTTAAAAATCCCTGTAAAATAAAAGAAATCTTATGAGATCCTTGGATTCTCATGAGCTGGTGGAAATCTTTTCAAATTTGTGAAAACTGCTTGAAAATCAAAAATCTTTGAAATCTCTTATTAAATTTATTGAAATCTTTGAAATCCGTCATATAATATTTTGAAAACCATCAAAATTCCTCAAAAGCTCTTGGGAACACTTTTAAATCCCGTAAAACATTTGAAAATATTATGAGATCTATTAAAATCTTCGAAATCCTTCCTCAAATTCATTGAAATTCTTGAAATCCGTATGAACCAAAGAAAAATTTTCCAAAACTCCGAAAATTCTCTCAAAATCCATGAAATATTTTTAAAGCCATCAAAATTCCTCAAACGCTTTTTGGGACACTTTGAAATCACGTGAAACATCTTGAAATATTATGAGATCTTCTAAAATCTCTGAGACCCTTCCTCAAATTCATTGAGATCCTTCAAATTCGTATGAGACAAAGGAAAATTTTCCAAATCTTTGAAAATTGCTTGAAAATCTATAACATATTTTGAAAGCCATTAAAATTCTACGAAATCCTGCTTACCATTCCGAAATATAATGAAGTTATTCAAAAGATTTAAAATCCTTCCTACAATTCATTGAGCCCATGTAGAAATTGCCCCATTTGTCCCTATTTTAAGTAGGGCAGTGGCCAGGCCCTTGCTAGAACAACTGGACTAGTATGTCCTAGTCAGAACCCTTCAAGGCCCTGGTCAGATTTTGTATAACGTGTGACTAGAAAAACAATGCTCGTCTAGTGAGGCCCCGAACTTGTGTTTTAGCCAGGCGTTAGTTTGGCTCTTATTAGTAGAAAAGTACAAGAAAATTCTGGTGAGGACGCTAAAATTTCGGCATTTTATTATTTGAATAATGAGTTGTACTATTTTCATAAGAAGGTCTCCTATATGATAATAGCAAGCTTCACTATTTTCTGTAGTAAAATCTGATATAGGAAAAATTATTAGAGAAATCAATAAATTGTACAAAGAAAATAGGAGTAATAAGCATTTAAAATAACATAATATACTAACGATGCAAGGAAAATTTCTATTTTCTGTAGGAACACGATGTATATTATAGACATTTTATACTTTTTGTAATGGGATTATTACCAATTATCAAAATTGGTTCAAAAAATTACTAACTGATTAAGCGAAAGCAGGGGCGGATTAACGGAGGGGCCCTAACATTAGGAGGGGCCCCAACATTGGGAGGGCCCCCCGAACTTTACAAATAAAAAAAAATTTATTATTGCCAGAGAAAAAGCAAGAAAAAAATATGTTTATTATACAATAGATTTTAGTTTTTAATATATAAGTACCAAAGAAAAAATATTTGCATGAAAAAATTTTAAAAATAATTATATAAATATTTTTTTTTATATTAAAAAAATTAACACATTCACGGTGGGCCCCGTAGAGCTTTATTCCGCCAGTGAGCAAAAGACATCAAGCCATGGATCGAGCGCAGCCGAGCGTTTCCGACCTGTGTCGATCTCCGATCAGAGGATTCATATGTTTTTGTTTTCAAACGTGTTTGCGCTCGTTGCGATGTTTTGTGCCACATGGTGTTTTCAGTTTTCGGTATTTTTCGGCTTCGTGCTTCATGTCAATCAATGTTGATAAATTGAGAAATAAATAAATTGGAACCAATGAACTTTCTATCATTTAGGTGAAATGGATGTTTTCATCACCATCTATCATAAATTATGTGGGTACATGGAACATCGACCGACTGCTGCCCCGAAGACGAGTGCTCGATTCCTGCCAGCTTCGATTTCTACTAACCCGATTTTTCTGTTTCAGCTCATAATTTATTGATTTCATAAGTTTCCAGCATTCACAAATATAAAATTCCAAATGTTGTCAATGCCGAAATTAAATTAATATCAAATTATGTTTCATGTATAATACTGTATAGAGTATATTCGGTTGCAAGTTCAATAGCTTATGTAAGTTTATTTTTTTTCTATTCCAACTGTAGCACATTTTGCGCTACGAGTTACTATTGAAATAAGTAAATATTACTAAAACATGCTTTTTGCCCTTCATTGCAAAGTTCAGGTAGTAAAATCTACGGTGATTTTTAACAAAAAAAATACTAACCAAGGTTTCTCAGTGAATCAGAAGCATCCGAAGTCATATTATATTCAAACAGTTGATATTTATTTATTATTAATGAGTAGATCCTAAGGAAATACCAATTAAATATTAATTGGGTAGTAGCAAGGGTCTAGACGGGGCTCTTTCTATCATAGGGCGATGAAGAGGTTCCCTCGTTGGGGCCTCGCTAGAAGTTCTAGCTAGGACCCGGCTAAAGAAGCGTTACATGAGTAGTCAGGCCCTCTCTATTTTTCCCTACCAGCGCCCGATCAGAACCAGGGAAAAGTAGCCAGGGCCCTACTAAATCTCTATTGCAATTTCTATATGGGAGATACTCGAAATCCGACCCGAAATTCTGAAACTCTGAGATAGTTTGAAATACTGTTAAATCCAATAAAATATTATGAAAGACTTTAAAACTTTCCGATATTTCTCAAAATTCTCAATAATTCCTGGAAATCCTTGACATTTGTCCAAATATTTGTATTCAAAACAAAAATTTCGTAAAAATACTTTTACCTCTAAGAATCCTGTGAAATTCGAAAAATTGGTTGAACTTCTTTGAAATTTTTGGAAATCCTCCCTTCTCTTATCATCCCTTGAAATCTTCTGAAATTCTTAAAAATTCCGGAACTTCTGAGGAAATATTCCAAATTGATTGGAAATCTTAAATTTTCGTGGAAAATTTTGGAATATTACGAGATCCCTTACGATCTTCGAAAGCCATTTTTAATCTTATTAAAGTCTTCAAAATCGCGTATAATCCTTCGAAAACGTTCGAAATTCCTTGAAATCTCCAAAGCAGTATGAAGCTCCGTAAAAAAATCTAAAATATTGTGAGATACCTTGAAATCTTCCTGAATCTCTTAAAAAATTTATTTAAATCTAATATCGGAATCTTAACTCATTATTTCTGAAAATCCTCCAAAATTTAGAATTTCTTAGAAAATCCTTGCAATAACAGAAAATCTTTCAAGCTTTTGAATTCCTCTGAAATCCTCAATAATATCAATTGCAGTAAAAATATGGATACATTGTTGATTAATTCAGTAAAAATATGAAATCTTATTTTAGGATAAGAAAGAGGATCATAATTTGCCAATTGTAATTTTTCATGAAAAGCAATGGCATGGCAATCAAATAAACAATAAAAGATAAAAGCATGTTTAAAGAAAATTTCCAATATAGATGAAGAATTCTAGAAATAAATTATCCTGCAAATTACTACTCCGATCTATATGCCAGGAAATTTTTTTCCCTCTAATACCTTATTCAAGCGCGCATAACCGCTCGTTCTGCAATAATATGTTTAATATAATTTTATGTAAATCAGTTACATAAAGCGTTGGACAATAAACAGTCTGAACCTCTCAATAGAATAGAATTCAGTGTAAATATTGTCAGTGAATTTTTTTATTGAGGCATTACAGTTATTTCTTCTGCAAAATTATTAAACAATAAAAAATTAGTGTAACTCCTCGTTACTTCTTCACGGGAAGCAATCATATCATGCACGTGGTAAATTTTGCATTGCCAATTCATGAAAATTACGTGCTTTTTTTGCCGAACACTAATTAGTTATTTATAGCTTCTTACGTTTTTTCTTCATATTAAAATTTGCATTTTTGTTATGTGTTCATTCACGAAGTTCTATAGATGAAGTTTTATTTTTAGTTCTAAGTCATCAGCTCTTATACGCTCTTCTTCCTGAGGATTCTATGGAAAAACTGAAACCGCATTATTTATTTATGGAAAATGGTCACAAGAATTATGCTATATGCCATTTGGATAGTTGGATTTGTCTTCTTTTTTTTACTATATTCTTCACCCGTTTTCTTCTTCTCTTATGCTCTTATTTCTTATCTTCTCTTCTTCTTTCACATTCTCTTTTTTCTGCTGTGAACTCATTTCTTCTCTTCTCTCTTATCTCCCTCCTTTTCTTCTATTCTTCTCTTGTTCTCCTTACTCTTTCTTTCTTTCCTTCTCTTAACTATGTTCCTCTCTTAAACCTCCTTCTTTTCTTTCGTTCTCATCCTCCCCTAACTCTTACCCATTCTTCTTCACTTTACCCCTCCTTCTCCTTTCCTCTCCTTCTCTTGTTCTCTTATTTCCTTCTTCTTCCAACTTTTTTCTCCTCATTTTCTCTTCTCTTATTCTCTCAGCTTTTTCCTTCTTCTCTTCTCCTCTTTTAGCTCTTCTTATCTTTGTCTCAACCCCCTTTCTCTTCTCATTTTCTGCTCTTCTTCTCCTAACTCTCTTCTTCGCTTGAATCTCCTCATTTCTCATTCTCTTCTTCTCTCACTTTCTCTTTTTTCTTCTTCTTTTTTTCTCTTATTCTCTTAACTCTCTTCTTCTCTCATACCTCTCCTTCTCCTCTCCCATTCTTCTCTTTTCCTCATCTTTTCTTTTTCTCTTGTTCTCTTGTTTCCTTCATCTTTGAACTCTTGTCTCCTCTTCTTCTCTTCTTCTCTTCTTCCCTCAACTTTCTTCTTCTTTTTTCCTCTTCTTTTCTTTTTCTCGCAACTCTCTTACTCTTCTCCACTTCTCCTCTTCTTCTCTTAACCCTCTTTGTTGCTCAACTCCCTGCATCTCTTTTTCTCTCTTCCTCTTAATTTCATAACTTGGCTCTTTTCTTCTCTTATCCTCTCCTTCTCATTTTATCTTTCTTCTCCTTCTCTTCTCCCCTTTCAGCTCTTCTTCTCTTCCTGCTCAGCCCCCTTTCTCTTCTTTCTTTTTCTCTTATTATCTTAACTCTTTTTATAGCTCATACATCTTCTTTTCTTCTCCCCTTCTTTTCTTCTCCAATCCTGTTCCTGTTATTCTCTTCTTTACTTATTTTCTCCTATTCTCCTCTTTTAGCTCTTCTTCTCGTAACTTCCTTTTTCTTCCTCTATTCTTCTCTTGAATCTCTTCATTTCTTATTCTCTCCTCCTCTCAATTTCGTAACTTTGTTCTTTTCTTCTTTCTTTCTTTTCTTCTTCTTTTCTTCTACTAACTCTCTTCTCTTCGCTTTCTCATTTTCTCTCTTTTCCTTCTTCTCTTAAATCTCTTCTTCTCTCATACCTCTTCTTCTCTCCGTATCTTTTTTTCCCCTTTTGTTGCTCTTTTGTGTCCTTCTTCTTTCAACCTTTTTCTTGTCCTTTTCTCTTTTTCTCTCCTCCCCTCCTCAACTCAACTTTCTTCTTTTCTTCTCTTCTCTTGTTGTAGCTCTTCTTCTCCTAACTCTATTCTTTTCTTATTTCCGTTCATCTCTCATTCTCTTCTTCTCGCAATTTCATAACTTTGTTCTTCTCTACTCCTTTTTTTCGTTCTTCTTACCTTCACCTCTCTTCCTCGTTTTCCCTTTCTTTCCTTCTTTTTTTTCTCAACTATCTTATTCTCTCATACCTGTTCTTCTCTCAAAGCTCTTCTCTTCTCCTTCTCTTCTCTCCTTCTCTCCTTTTCTACACGATTCTTCTATCGTAAAGCCCTTTCTCCCTCAACTTTTTCCTTTTCTCGACTTTCTTCTTCTCTTTTTCCCTTCTTCTCTCAACTCATTTCTTCTATCAACTCCCTTCTTCTCTTCTTTTCTCCTTCTATTGTTATCTTGTTCTCTTCTTTTCTGAACTATTTCCTTCTTTTCACCCTTTTCTTCTCTTATTCTCTTCTTTTCTCCTTCTCTTCTTCTTTTCTTACTGTTCTCTTCTCTCAACTCCCTTCTTCTCTTCTAATCTCCTCTATTGTTCTCTTGTTTCCATTCTTCTATTTCGTTCTTCTAACCTTCACCTCTCTTCCTCGTTTTCTCTTTTCTTTCTTCTTTTTTTTCTCAACTATCTTATTCTCTCATACCTGTTCTTCTCTCGAAGCTCTTTCTCTCTCCTTTCCTCTTCTCTTCTCTCCTCTTCCTTTCTCTTCCCTTCTACTCTCCTTCTCTTCTCCTTCGCTCCTCTTCTTCTCTCCTTTTCTACACGATTCTTCTCTCTCAAAGCCATTTCTCCCTCAACTTTCTCCTTTCCTCGACTTTCTTCTTCTCTTTTTCCCTTTTTCTCCTAACTCGTTTTTTCTATTCTTCTATCAACTACTTTCTTCTCTTCTTTTCTCCTCCTATTGTTCTCTTGTTCTCTTCTTTTCTGAACTGTTTCCTTCTTTCCAACCTCTTCTTCTCTTCTTCTCTTCTTTTCTCCTTCTCTTCTTCTTTTCTCACTGTTCCCTTTCTCTCAACTCCCTTCTTCTCTTCTAATCTCCTTCCACTGTTCTCTTGTTCTCTTCTTTTCTGAATTATTTTCTTCTTTTCACCCTTTTCTTCTCTGCTTCACTTAAAACTCTCCTTCTCTTCTCCTTTTCTCATCTTATTCTCTTCTTCTCTTCTTTTCTCCTTTTCTTCTCCTTTCCTTACTGTTCTCTTCTCTCAACCCTCTTCTTCTCTACTTCTTTTATAGGAAACTTACGCTTCATTCGTGTTTCATTCGTGTTTCTTTTGGTAGACAATCCATAGTTCTGGTTGAAAATTCATTTTTTTGTTGTTGAAAATTTGGCTTACGTAGTGGAAAATCTTCCATTTTTGTCAACAATCCAACTTTAGCAGTTTGTGATTTGATTATTTAGTTGAGAATTGAATAAGACTGTTAGAAAGTCATCCTATTTGATTAAAAAATCAATCAGTTCCAGATGAATTATTATTATTATTATTATTATTATTATTATTTGAGATGAATTCAATTAGGAATGGCCTAATCTTTGAAAGAAAAAAGTTAGTTTTTCTCATTGGGTTCTATTGGTTCAGATTACATTTTTCTTGGTTGGAAACTTGATTATTTTTCTGAGAGCGCACGTGTATTGCTGAAAATTCATATATCTGGTCGAAAAATCAACTACTTGGTTGGAAGTTCAACTTCCTTGATGAAAATTGATTTGGTTGGTTAGGAAATTAGTCATTTTATTGAAAAATTCACAATATTTGGTTAAAAACTTTGTTCGCCAAAATTTTTGAAAAAAATTTTCTAACATTGAAATGAATTATTCTTTTCAAGAATCAATGTTTATCTTCCTCTATCGAAATCCAGGAACTCTCTTAAGAATTCGTTTAGTAGGTAATTTTGTATTTTAAATTCCACTGTAACAAGTCCGGTTGATTTTCAGTTCATCTTGATTATTCATGGAAAAATAAGACGTAGGCAATTATATATCTCTCCAGAAATAAGTTGAGAGAATTTTGCATTTTTACTTTTTTATTGAAAATTTATTTTTCTGGTGAAAGTCAAACTTCCTAGTGGAAATTTTATGTATTACGTGGGAAAATTGATTTTTTTAGAAGAAAATAATCCATTTTAATTGAAAATTAATTTTTTTGCAGGTAGAAATTTGAACATTTGGTATAAAATCAAATTATTTTGTTACAGAGTTATTCTGTTTGATCGAGGAATAATCTGTTTCAGATTTTTTTATCTTTTTCTTAAATAGCGGCCATGCCACGGTCAAAAACCCCAGTTCCCGTCAGATCACTGAAGCTAAGCAGCGTTAAGCGCGGTTAGTCCATAGATGGGTGACCATGCGCAAAAACCGCGTACAGTTGGCATGTTGTCAACACAACCGATGTTATTAACCGATATTATCCGGAAAAGAATTCTGGCCTTGTGATATAAAAAAAAGTTTTAAAAAAAGTTAAAAAAAATGTTCTTCTGTAAGGTCTTTTCCAAGTAATGATTGACTTGTATAAATCAAAGGTAAACCCTAATATTTTCGACGGTTTCTCTATTATTAAAGGCAAGAAATTTGTAATTAATTTATTTACCTGAATAACGCCTCCTCCAGGGCCGTCACTACAATTTAAATATACTTCTGGTAGGCCTAATAGTTTGCCTAGCCAGTTCATCGTGACAACCTCGAGTTCCGTGCAGGCTGGTGAGGAAATCCAAGAAAATCCGATGCAACTTATTCCCGCACTCAGCATTTCTCCAACTATCCCTGGGTATGAGTTGCCAGTTGGATAGTAGGCATGGAAACGTGGCGAATTCCAATGTGTGACCTACGTTTTTCGAAAGACAAAAAAAAATGATTGAAAATCTAGGATACTAGTGGCCAGGGCGAAAATTAGTTATATGGCACCCCTGAACAAACGTAGAGGAAAAAAATTCCTCTTCAAAACACATAACGGGGTGACAGTAAGACGGCGAGCGAGCGAGCGAGTGAACGACGAGTGGTCGAGTGTTTGAACGTTTTTAGCGTACGAGCGGAAGAGAAAGAGCGCAGCCTCATCTAATTCTACTTGATTCTAATTATTCTTACTGTACAATTTTATCTGCCTAATTTTTTGTGTGACTTCCATTTCCTTTTTCTTTCGCTTCTCTTCCACCTTAACCTTCTCCTTTACACAATCATTCTTCCATTAGATCTCATTCGCTCCTCTAGCTTACTCGAATTCCCTTACCCCCCCCCCCCTTATCCCCCCTTATCCCCCCTTAT
>WSXT02053123.1:0-12902 GCA_011762715.2 Neuroterus valhalla
CGATCGAGCAATTTTTTCGTGCGAAAATAAAAACAGCACTCACCTGCGAATGGAAAATAAAACGTGAACTTTGTGTGAAGGAAACCGTAATGACCCTGGCAGCAGTAACTGAGAAGTAAAATCGCAATGAAGGCGATATTGAGTTACCAATAACATTCGTTATTCGCTATACAGAGCTATCGAGTTTTCCTACTTTGTTCTATCATCTCGTTCAACAAAAGATTCGATTATAAAACATTGTTTTTCATAAGGTCACTTGTAATTTTTTCATTCCTTAATTACATAATTCGTGAAACTTGATTTGATTATTTCTGGTGCCTGTTCTGAAATGAAAATGAAATAAAAAAGGGTAACAAAATATTTTTGAAAACCTGATTTTTTCAAGTCCTTTCGCCATTTTTTTTCATCTTGCAAGAAATGATACTTTTTTCTCCGTGATGTTCCTAATCGAAGTGCCTTTGAAAATCCTGTTTTCGTTTTTGTCAACAGAAAGACGACACGAGTTTACTAGCTCAATTCTTCTACGCTGACGAATCCCTGAACGCTGTGGCTTGTGAACTTGATTCTTTTGATGGCCGTCAAGAACCAGAAAGATGTACTTCCTTGGTGAACCAACTTCGTCATTGCCAAGATAAAGTCTTGACGATATGCAATCAGATCATGGATGACTTAATCCCAGACAGCAGGGCTAATCGGGATTTTCGAGTCAAATTCCCTGACGACGTGATGCAGGAAAATTTGGCTGGGCAGCTGTGGTTCGGCGCTGAATGTCTAGCAGCTGGATCGTCAATCATGAATAGAGAAGCTGAAAGTTCTGCCATGAGACCTCTAGCGAAGGCCCTCACAAAGTCCCTCGAAATTGTTAGAAATCTGTTGAGAGAACATGCATTGAAAGGCCACATGAACCTGAAGGTAATTTTTCTTCAAGGTTCATATTTTCAAAAACATTTTAAATTATTATAATTTTTCGATATAGCTAGGTTAGAGATTAGTTTTGGATTGAAGGTAATTTCGCTCATCATACTATGAAAGTATCTTTCTCAGGTCCAGAATCCACTGGAGCCTTCGATAGAGAAACTGATAGAGTCTCTAAAAATCTTCGATAGACTATTTGCCGATTTTGAACTCTGTTATGTTGGAGCTATGGTGCCAGTAAAGTCGACGAAAGAATATGAACAACAGGAACTCGTGTGTGTTTTGTTTTCGGAAACTCTTCAAAGAGCCCTCGAAAGAGGATTATTAAACCAGGCGGATGTGGACAACTATGAGCCGGCCTTGATGTTCACAATCCCACGCTTAGCTATCGTTTCTGGTCTATTAGCTCCTCCTGGAGGACCTCTCTGTCTGAATTCTCCCGAAAACATTAGCGAAATGTTCAGACCTTTCCGGGTAAGATTTTACTCGTTAATAATCGATGCGTATGTCATATCTTTCTAATGTATCCATGTAATTATTTCTTTATCATTTATTTGCAGACTCTTTTACTTAAAATCAGAGAACTCTTGTGGACTCTAAACAACCGAGAGCTCTACATGCTTGAAAAACTTCTCTGTTCGAATGAAGAACCGTCGGCATCCATGACTCAAACTGGTACCACGACTTGCCAAGATGTTCCCGATCTCGAGGAATTCGTTCACAATTTTTATACCGGCTACCCAAATTGTAAAGACTTCATCGTGGATTTCTATACCGTAACGCGAAATACAGGCAACAATATGGACGAAGTTGCCAACGACGTAGTTCAGATTTTGGACCAAGGGAGTGATCGAATCGATTTGTCTGACGAGGGTGAGATACGAAAAAAAGACGAGGAAAAAACAAGGGTCTGCAACGAGGTGGAAGTAATAAAAGACAAAGAGAATATTCCCGTAAACAATTCACAGGAGGTGGATGTTCCCGAAATTAAGGCTCCAGTGGAGCAAGAAAATATTCCACGTAGTATAAGACAGACAAGTTCAGACAGCAGTTCTTCCAGTGTTCAAGAAAATTACATTCGCAGAGAAAGTCTCGAGAATTATCTGAGTTCTGATATAACGCAGATGCTCGGGAGTTCGGAGAACATCGAAGTTCCGCAGACTCAATATTTGTTGAATCAAGTTTCCCACGAGAATAATGTTACAGGTGAGACAGTGCACATTCAGAATTCATTGCCAGATTTTGATTCCAAGAGGCTCATATCTGCGGCGAATAAGACACTTTCCAATCTTCTACTAGACGTGGAGTCTCCGAATGAGATTTCGGAACAGACTGATTCGGGAATCTGCACAGTTATATCCTCAGAAAATACGAGTCTTTATGACAAAACTCCCGAGGAGAAAAAGACCTTCGCAAACGAAATGGAACCCGACGAGGGACAAAGCTTCGAAGGCGAAGACACCGAAGAAAATACGAGTTATTCATGTTCAAACCTAAACTCTCCCAAAAGGAAGAACTCTACAATTTCGGAAAATTCCTGTATTTGCAGTCTGCGAAGTGCCAAGAGTATGGAGCATTCGATAGAAGTTTCCGCACTGACGACCAATGGCGTTGAGCCAGCAAAAAACGGCACTAGGATATCGTCGACTTTTGATGGATCGACCGAGGAGTTTATCGGTGTTGCGTACGAAAATGGTCAGATTTCGGTTTGCGACGCGAATCAACCTAGTTTTCAGATAAACTACTCTGAAAACTGGGAGAATCTGAACCTCAATATTGATGCCTCATCTTCAAGGAAGGAATTCTGGAACGATCTTAAGTGTCAGAACTGCCCTTCGACTTCGCAAACCATCGAAAAGATAGACAACAAGATCGACAAGTTTGCGAAGGAAAAGATTATAGCAAAGAGGACGAGGGAGGAGAAACAAAGGAAACGACAGCGTAAATACGAGAGGAAAAGTGATCCGAAAGCTCATGTGGAACCAAAACAAAGTATTTCGTTTAATGTTCAGAGCATTCATCTGCCTACGAGTACTGAGAGTTCCCGCTCGAATTCAACTGATCGTCTTAATCCTAGATTGATGAGCTTAGGCGCTAGTTTGCATCCTAGTCAAAACACGAGGCAAATGCCTAACTTCGGTAGTCACAGTCCCCATTCGAGTCCAAGACTGCAGCACTTTGAAGCCAGAGGAAGTGTAAATCCAAGTCTGAGAACTTATGGACTCTCCCAAAGAATACACCGAAACTCGTCACCTCAGAATAAAAAGTTGCTCGATCATAGAAGATCGAAGTCTGAGAAAATAGCGAGAATGAAGAGGAAAGATTCCGATAAGAGAGAAAAGTACGAGAGGATGAACGTGAGATCGGAGCATGCAAAGAGAAGGTCAAGCGCTCAAAGTTCGAGCGATTTGATGAACGATGGTCTGGGACCAAGAACTGATAAGAGTGGTTTAGTTGTAGAGCCGATCTCTCCGGTAGAGCCAAGACCCCCCCGGTATCATGAACATCAGAATTCTCGAAGATATGCGAGGCCCGTACTCATCAGTACTTCCATAGTTTCCAAAGTTCAGGCTTCGACTCTTGAACATTCTTTAGCTCAGAGAGCGGATTTGGATTCTAGTTCCAGTTGTTCTAGTTGTTGTGAATCGAGTTCAGAGACTAGCGAATTTCAAAGCGATTGCCAAGATGACGAAGAGATTGCACTGGCGATGCAAGCTGCTGAAATAGCGAACAGGAATCAGATTCGAGCAAAGTTTAGGTTTGTATGATAATTTTTTTCGAAAAATCAATGCTCTTTTATTTATCTTTGAAGGAATTTAGAGATTTTTTATTTATTCTACTATTCTACAATATTTCAGGTCTTCCGAAGATCTGGTCCATAGATTATTTGTTTGCATCGCAGGCGTAGCTGACCAGTTACAAACAAATTTTGCTTCGGATCTCCGCAATATTCTAAAGTGCGTTTTCCTCATGAATAGCAGCCAAACGACTGAGAATGAGAATGAAGATGCGCCTGTGACTCCTACCGAGCCAGAGAGAATTTTCTCAGACTCGTTGAATTCAACCGAACATTTGGAACACGAAGACTTTGTGCATGAAGACGAAGAGAACATTGTTGAAACTCCGCCGACAAATGAAAGAGGTACTTTTGCGCAAAAATGTATTCCTTCAATGGAAATGTCCCTATTTGTCTTTTTTAATTTTTGATTAGGAAAAAATCCATTTTCAAGGGTAAGGTGGGGAGTCTGAAATTATAAAAATTATTGCATCTTACATCTTTGAAAAAAATGTTTAAAAGAACTCTATATTATGTAAGCAATACTATTTCATTTTCAATCCTTTTAATTCGGTAGTTTAGTTCATTTTTATTGATGTCATACTAGAATGCAAAATATTTTGTCCACCTGATCACTAATAAAAATGGTTATTTTATTAGTCAATTTAAAACCAAATCATTCAGGCAGATTTCGATCTAAAATTATCAAATTTTTAAAGCTTCAAATTATAAATTAAACTTTTTGTATAATTATTCATAATTATGTGATTATGTTCGATTTATTCGTAATTTTGGTTATACTCTAATGCAGAAAGCTGTGTCTGCTCCATCACTAATAAAAATCTTTCCTTTTTAGTTTCTCCTACGACTGAAAGGGGTGAGGAGTGTGTAGAGCGGGCTCCAGCGTGGGTTCCGGATAATGATGCGCCGAGGTGCATGGCTTGCCAGGCGGGATTCACGGTTGTTCGGCGCAGACATCATTGTAGAAATTGTGGAAATGTATTTTGTGGCCGCTGCAGCAGCAACAATGTCCCCTTACCTCGTTATGGACACACAAAACCAGTGCGAGTGTGCAACAGGTGTTTTCTCTATCAAGTGACACCATTCACTGTCTCTCAGGTGATGCCCACCAGCTGAAGGTTTTCCATGTGTTTTTTATCTTGGATAATTGTACGCTGACTCTTGCTGTTGAGATCAAATTTTTGGATTGCTTGAGCCCCAAAAAAAGTGAACGTACGTTAAACGAGGCCTTCTTTCTAAACGGGACCACCTTTGCAATCGGGGACTCTCTAACTCTTAATATACTTTATTTCACTCTTGTTTTAACGAGTCGGTTAATTTAAATTAGAAAGATGAATACTTATTTGAAGAGGCATCGAATTAATATTTTTAAGGGCACAACTAATGATCAAAAATCGCGTTCCAATAGAACATTCTGCAGAAAGGTTTCACACATTTTACCCCAAGTCTTTGAAGGAAAATTATACGGAGACAAATATCACAACCAAGAGGTACTGGTGAAAGGTACCTATTTCAGGTGGAGAGTATTTGTATCTAAGAGCGAGTTAGTACTGAGTTCGGGCTGTGTTATTGGTTTATTATTGTACATAATTAGGTCAAGAAAAACTCAAAGATTTTGTACAAATGAGTAACATTCACATTCTGTAAACAATTCCAATTCATAATTTTCTTTAAAACACGCTGGGAGAGAAAGTGTGTAACAACGAAAGTTTGTGCGTGGAAAATAGCGAATGCCGAAGCTCGCGTGTTCCGATATTTTCTTGATTCGTAGTGCGTGGTAGGCATATGCTTGTAAATTGAACGCTTACGTCGATTCGCCAACAATAATTATTTTAACATGTTCATGTAACATTTCTCTGAGAAAAAAAAAACTAGTGATTAGACAAGAAAAAGTGGAACTGATACGAGTGTCAAGTCACGTCTGGACTAGATTCTTTAACCGTTATTAGAATAATTATTATATAATCTTTCTTACTGTGGAACAACGACTTCTAGGAACGGATTTTTCGACAATTTCTGGCAAGTTTGGTCAGACATCACTTTCGATTTTAATTCTCTAATCTAGTAACGCGTAATCCAGTGAGTGACTAAATGTATCTATGCACATACGTATATACGCGTAGCGGTACATAAAATTTGAGAAAAAACCGTATGTATATGAAGGTGACGAATTATTCAAGTAATGGGTAAAAAGGATGATCTTACTTGAATCAAGATGTCTACTTATCGTGGAAAGTATATAATGAAAGATATATTGAGTAAATAATTTCTTTAAATTAATTATTCAAGTACAATCTGTAACTTAAAATTTGACTCACAATGTGTAGACATCCTGAAAATAAAGAATTATTTCTAAACATCACAACTGCCTGCACCGGGTATTTGCTGATTTTCGACATGAATAATAGTCAATTCTTAGTAGAAAGTATAATTATGCTGTAACGTTTTATTTTTGAGTTCATTTTGTTTTTTGAACATACCCGGCGGAAAATGTGCATTTGGATAAAAAAGACTGTTTGAATATAGACGTCAAACTCAACGCCTCAACTTTTTATCTAACATGAAATTAAATAAGATTAGGCCATTCGCAAATTGCATTCTCTTTGAATTAAGAAAATTTTAGATTTTTTGAAAATGAAAATATTTCTTCGAAAGCTGTCGATTTAATTGCGAACTGTGACCTACAATTTTTCATAAACTCTAGGAATTAGGCTTTTGAAATTCACTCGTTGAGCGTTTATTTATTCTGGATACAAAGTTGAGAGTTGAGATGATAGTAATTAAGCGAGTGGTGTCATAGTTATGGAGTCCCGACACTGTTGTGCAGGTTAAATACGAATATTTTGTAAAGTTCTTGATAATAAAAAAGTGTACAATTCAAGAGTATCCACACGCTATTGTTTTTCCAATTTAAGAGGTCTAGATAAGGATATCCGTATCAAAAGAGGTGAATTGTAATCACTGTAGCAATTTATTTTAGGTAAAAAGTCTGGAACAGAATGTTCTTAAAAGCTCTAAAAGACATCTATTTTATTCATTTTTATTATTGATCATTTTTCAATTTCACTCGAGATATGATATTTAAAACTGCGTACGTAATATAAAGACGTTTAGAAATGTACTATTTTTAAGTTCTTCAGTGGTGATAAAAAAACTTTTAAATCCAGGTACGACGATGAAATCGTCAAAAAGTAACACATATAGTTAGATTTCTCGAATATGTGTAACATTCAAACATCTTTGCTCATAAAAAATAAAAAATCCACGTGCCCAAAGCGGAGCTTTCTCTCTTATAGAATAAAGCTATATAAGGATAATTATAACCGCGAGTGTAAAGCTATAAAAAAAATTACAGGTTAAGCAATGTTTAATATGCTTTTAAAAAAATTGCGGGAAATCGAAATCCTGAGAATGCATCAGTTATTTTTACATAAAGCCCTATACCGAGTTTGTTTGCAAATTTGTTGGAAAGTATTGTTCCGCAAAATAAAAGATTTGAGAATATTGTAAAAATTGAATTGAAAAACAATTCCATTTTACCATCTTTTACTTGTCTTTGTTTCTATTTTCATCGGCGCAAAAGCATTATGGAATGTTTACAGTAACCAATTTCTCCATGTGCCTAATATTAAAAAATAACCCTGCGAATTCAAGGGATAAAATAATTAATGTATGTGTAATCTGCCAATTAGTTAAGAGACTTTGACTTTCGAAAGAAGTACAGCGTACCTCCGAATGATTTTTATATTATTTCCATGTGTATGTGTGTATGTATATATATTTTTCTCACGCATTTACATTAGCATCGATCTCTTTAGTAAAATCTTAGAATTATAATTTTAGTATTGAAATTTAATATTTACTGTTAGAGTAAATGTTACGGACTTTGAGTAATATAAATACCCAGGCTCCTTTTTTTATTTCAGCAAACGATTTTCTGTTTTTTAAAGTTCGGAAAACGT
Organism: Neuroterus valhalla; assembly: GCA_011762715.2. NCBI lineage: Eukaryota > Metazoa > Arthropoda > Insecta > Hymenoptera > Cynipidae > Neuroterus > Neuroterus valhalla. The sequence goes on from WSXT02053123.1 coordinate 7,675, forward strand.
TTTGCAATCCAGTGGTTCGATGCAAATGTGACGAGGTCAGGAAAAAGGGCACTTGTATTAGTAAAAATGTATGTGCAAAAACATGATGTTTGTGATTATTGAATGTAATGCATATAGTTGCCTGAGAGAGAATCGTATCACCGACATATATTATGCGATTAATATAATCTCTGGTTTTGGTCATGAACTTGTATGTAAATAAAATTTGTTATTCAAGATTTAATGTTCATTGTCATTTCAACAATGTACCCATTTTATCTTCCAATTCATATTTTTCATTCAGCGAATTCATTGAATGAGGACTAGAAAACTGCTTTGTAAGACAGTTGATAAATCGTTAATCCGCACAAAAAGGTATGTAATTTTTTAATTATTCAATTTGAGTTATAAGAATATATTATTCTCAAATTTTGCAGTTTTTTTTATGTGGTGGTATTAAACGAACTGTATTTTATGGAAGAAAGTTACAGCCTAAAGTGATATTGATTCTCTTTATGATGATAATAGAAAAAGGATCGTCTTCATAAATTCCGTCGTCGCCATGGAATCGAGTCAACAAATAAGAGGTAAATCTCGAAATATTCTGTAACCTGAAGTGGTTTTGTTTACAGTAAAAGTGAGGTTGAGTGAGGTCACAATTGATTCTGTATAGCTAAAAATCTTAAGTTATTCCAAAATAAAAATCCACAATAACCGAATTAGATTTGCCTTCTAATATATAAGCCTACTTGATTTCAACTTCAATTTGGCTCACCAAAGTCGAGGGGAAATGTAAAATGGATAAAATGCACCTAGAACTTTTTAAACTTCAAATTAATATTATACATTGCATATGCTAGTAAGCACATTAAATTAAAATGGTTTTTCTTCAAGGATTTATTGAATTAACGTTTTTTTCTATGAAACCTCTCAAAGAATAATTACAAAGAACTGATATCATGATGGACATGGAGATGAACGCAGAATTGGAGAGGGTATGTAAAATTTCAATTAAAAAATTTCTTTTATTTACTCAAAAAGTGACTGCTATACATGAGAATTTATAAGAGTATTCCTCAACTTTTTGTGGTTTTACAGGATGGCGGAAGCGAAGAAGCTGAACAATCTTCTGAGGGAAGTTCGGCTAGAACTGTATTTTGTACTTTGGAACAGGATTATTCAAGGGTATGATTTTTTCGTTATTGATATTATTAATAATCAACTAATTGAATGTAAATTTTCAAAAATACAATTTTTTTCATTAAACTAAATAAATTACTATTAAGATTGTAAAAGACATGAAAAGCAATGGAGCACTGGCGGCTTACGAAGCAGAATACTCGAGACTTTTCGAATCTCTGTATAAAACTCATAGGAATGAGGATGAATTGTCAGAAAAATGTAGACTACTACAGGTGAGATTTTTTTTTCAAAACAATGAATTCATTGTTCGATCTTTGAAATTCATACCTTGTTTACAACTAAATTTATTACATTTTTTCTACTAAGGAAGAGTCAATGCAATATGCTGAAAAAATAGAGGATCTGGAAAAGATTGTCGAAGCCGACGAACAAAATATTACCAAACTGAAACAGGAAATCAACAACGCATTAAGACTTGCGGATGCTGCTCATTCTCGAGAGCAGAATGCTCAAGAAATAATAGAAAATCTACGAGTTGCTATAAAGAAACTGAAGCAGGATATTGATCAAAAAGAAAAAGTTGCCTCTGAACAAGTGCAAGTCAAAATCAATTCTATTTACATGAATATTTTATTTTAAAGTTTTGAAGTTTTTTTTATAATATAAATTAATTATTATGGACCTGAGTATCTCAATTTTTTCTCAAATTCGAAAAAATTCCTCTCGAATGAATATATTTAATTCAAATTCATTTCATTTTAGAACATCGGTGAGCAAACAAAAGGAAGGTTCGGTGCCCGAACGAGACAGGCTAACAAGCGAGATAGAAACATTACGAGAACGGATAAAAACTACATCAAAGTACAACAGCGAACTTGAGAAGAGGACCACAGAGCTTGAAACTCAAGTGACAGAAATTCAAGAAAATTTAGACGCACAATTAAACGAGTTCTCCAAAGAGCGAAGAGCTAAAGAAAAGGCAGAGGAAAAGATCCATCAACTCGAAGAGGAATTGAGCACAAAAGTCGATGAATTGCAGGTAAATGAGGAAGCGGGACGAGCTGCTTAATCTCCAGCTTCTTTTTAGTAGGTATATGTTGCTAATTTTTTTTTTATCTTTTAAAAATTTAGCTAATCTTCTTTATAATACTAGACAGCAAGTTCCTCAGTAAAGACCGTAGGAAATTATGCCACGAAACTGGAAAGTCAACTCAAGGAACAAAAACATACGAATGAAAATTTGCAACAGGAGATTAATAAATTTCTCATGAAGGGAATGAACATGCAGTCGAATATTGATCATCTGAATGCCAAGAACGATAATCTTGGAAAGAAATTAGCCGATAGTGGGAGAGATAATGATATCATGAAACTAGAAATCCAAAGGTGATTTATCAAATAAATGAAATTCCTTGCAAAACTTTTTAAAAATATTTATTCTGAATATCGCTTAGTCGAAGACAGCTTGACATAACTCTAATAATACAAAATATTATGACTTATCACCAATTCAAGGATGCGTGACGAAATTTCGAAATACAAATCAGAGAAGGAATTCTTGTCGAGGAAAGTGATAAGGGAAGAAAAAATGCGAAACTCTGTCGAAGATGAATTGAAGCAAGCTCAAAGTAGCCACAAAAATGCTGAATTAGAAGTTTATTCCTTGCAAAAATTCCTCGAGGACGAGAAAAAGTTGAAAGACAAAGCTCTTCGTGAAAAGGCAAATTTAGGAAAAACTATAAAAAACTTGAAAGAAACGATTTCGTCTTTGCAAGTAGAAGCAAATATCCATGACCAGATACACAAAAAAATGGAGACGAATCTCGAAGATGTTGGTAAACTTATTGGGGAGTCGAAAAGAAAGATTTTTCATCTTGAAAAGGAAAGAGACAAATACTCTCACGAGGCAAAGGAACTTGCTAATCAGGTAAAATGCGATCTTATAACTTTATTCGTTAATTCAGTTTAAAGTGAAGCTGAATAAAAATTGAGTTTTTCTTTTTATTTTGAAACTTTTCGAAATAGGTAGAAGAAGACATGGACGAAATTAGAATCAAAAGAACAGAAATATCAGATTTAAAAAAACGTTTATACGAGTCGGAATCGAAATGTCGACAACTACAAAATTCTTTCGAAATTTCGAAGGCGGAAAAGAACAGCATGGGAAAAAATATAGCGGAAGCACAAGATGAAATCCGAGAACTGAAGCATAAATTGAAAGTTGCGAATAAACAAGTCGAGCAATTAAAAGAAGAAGTTGCAATGAAAGAAACGAGCATAGCGAATGGAGAATTTTGTAATTACATATTACTGTTTCAGAATAATCAAAATCGGATAATTTCGTACTAATATTCTAAAAAGTGAACAATTCCGAGTTAAGAGCGCAAGCAATTAAACAAATTAAAGCCTTTCAATATTTGAAATTACTAATGCACTATTTTCAAACTCGAATTGTCCAAGATTAAAATTTTGAGATTTACACAATAAAGCGCTTTGAGCGTAGTAAAACTTCTAATATTGAAAAATTTTAATGCTTTTTCAATTTTCATTGTCGTCAATGTATAATTGTTCAATTTTGAATGTTTTGATTTTCAAATAAACTTTTAAAATGTCCGATTCGAATTATTTTTGTGACAGAAGATCTCGAAGAAAAAATTATTCCATTTCGATAGCGTCTATTTTCGAATGTACAATTTTAAATTGTTAAATTTCTTCAATTCAAAATTTGAAACGATCCAAATGAAGAACTCTCTTGTATTAGATACGTTAGTTCAGACTTGTCTGAATAATTTCACTTAGATATAAATTGTTAAGTCTTGAAGATATTAACGACCTGAAATTTAAAGGAGCGGGAAAAAAATGTTGGGAATCCGATTTATTTTTTTTAACTTTAGAGTGGCCACGCTGGAAGCATCATGACATTTGTTGTTAACTAACAAAATTTTCTCTACAGTGTTAGGAAAAACAGAAAAAGAAAAAGAAGACATGAAAGTGGAGTTGCAAACAACTCGTAAAACTGTATCGTCCTTGCGACAGAAAATCGAGGAGATGAAGAGAGAAGAGAAGAATTTAAGACAGAAGGAGCATCAATCACAGATAGAAATAAATCATCAGAAAAAGGAAATTGACGCTGTTCTAGTTGAACGTGATGTTCTTGGAACTCAACTTGTAAGAAGAAATGATGAGATTGCTCTTCTTTACAGCAAAATTAAAGTACTAGAGGAAAAAATTCAGCGAGAAGAAACCCAATATTCCCTGAGACTGGATGAAATTAGATTATTAAAGTTAGAAGTTCAAAATTTGCGGAGCGAAAAAGACCTTTTGATGAAAAATATGAAAAATTCAAGCGATTTGAGATTAGAAGTCTTCCATTTGGAACAATGTTTGACAAAGGAGAGATTGAAAGTCTCTGCATTGGAGGAAGAACTTCAGAACCCGCTAAATGTTCATAGGTGGCGGAAACTAGAGGTTGATAATAAATTTCTTACGTATTCTTAATCAAAAAATGAAATGATTCCTCAATCCATTTGCTTTATAGGGTACTGATCCTGATACTTTTGAACTGCTGCAAAAGGTCCAGATTTTGCAGAAACGAATTCTTAGAATGTCTTCAGAAATGATAAGTAAAGAAAAAACTATCAAGAATACTGAAAAACTCTATGCGAACGTTCGAGAAATGCTAACTAAGCAGCCTGGACCAGAAGTAGTGGAGGTTTTGTCAAAAACTCAAAAAAGTCTTGTGGAAAGGAGCAATAAGATGAAGGTAGGCAGAAAATTTAATGTAACTTGGTTCAAACATGTTTATTTTAACTTTCTAGTTTTTTATAATCGTACTGAAAAAAGTCAGAAATCGGCAAAAAAAAAGTCTGGAATTCTCACAACTTCTGAAGATAATAAATTATTACGTGTCTCGCCGGAAAATGACAGGAAAAGTCAGAAGTCAGGAGAAAATGTTCAGAAATCGTCAAAAATTTAGTACAAAGGATAATCCTTTTATTCATTGTCCTATTGATTGGCGAGGGGGGGGGTGGGGGGGGGAAGAAAAGAGTGGGGAAGAGGTTTTTGTTTGGCGTTTTGGTTGGAAGTGTGTGTTGCCCACAAAAATT
>WSXT02053134.1:0-44651 GCA_011762715.2 Neuroterus valhalla
CCAATTGTTGTCACTTTTTAAAAAATCACAAAAATTTCATGGGCACAGTTGACGTAGCCTGACTCTTCTCTCATTATGGAGGTTTTTTTATAATGAACAAATTATTCTTTCAAATCAAGAAAAAGTGATTTAAAAAACTATTTTTAAATATATGAACAGGCAATGAATGGAAGATATTTTTCCCGGAGCACTCATATCATTTTTCTAACCTCAAACTTTGAACATTTTTATCGCAAATATAATAATATTTTCAAATGAACGTTTCTTTAATTATTAGGATAAGTACCACCCACATGCCTCAAATAAGCAATAAACCAAATACACACTTCAAAAACTTACCTGAAACATGACAGTTACATTTGTTCCTCGGACTTCAGACGTCCAAATTATATTATCGGGCCGAAAATGCTTTTCTCAAACCGGGTTTCTATGTTTTAAAATAATATCGTCTCTTAAAATTGACTTTTTCTACAACGCAATTAATTTTGGATCCTTTGGTACGAGAAAAAAGTGGCATTTTTGGCCGTCATAACCTGACTTGCAACGGGTAAATATGCAATGATACCTCATAGTTTTCACCGTTTTGCAGTTATAAACAGACAAATACTTTCAAAATAAATCACACTTTCACTAGGCCACTCACTTTATTGTCTATTTTTTATCAGTAATTCCATAAAACGCGTTTCTAAATCACTTGGTTGCATTTTCTAATGCAAAACAATACAAATGTTCGCTGTCCCGTTCGCAGCGCCATCACTCGGATTAGTTCATCCCCTCCAAATCCCCCGGATCCTAAGGCAATATACTACAACATGCACCTACATGGTCGATGCAGGGGGCTGACGTTGAGTGACCCAAAAACAAACGTCGACTCAACGTTGGATACAATAATTGGCTACCAAGGTTTTGCCAACGTTGGGTAACCCAGAAGATCAACGTTGACCGGATTACTAATAAAATCAAATTTTCGAATTTCAAGTTTTCTAAGTCGACCAAACCTAAATCATTTTAAAGTGTAATGAGATTTGAAATGGCCTCATCGCTTTGAGTTTTCCTGATTCAATTAACATATTCATTAACCACGCTGACTAAATACAAACTAACGATATTTATAAGAAGCTGGATACTAAACTTATTTCTATATTGGTACAATGAGAAACTTTATATTAGAGAAATGACTAAAAGGCATTTGATAATATCAAGCTTGACCATTTTCTGTAGTAAAATCTGATATAGGAAAAATAATTAGAGAAATTAATAAATTGTGCAAAGAAAAAAGAGGTAATAAGTATTTTAAATAAAATAATATAGTAACTATGCAAGGAAAATTACTATTTTCTGTAGGAACACGATGTATATTATAGACATTTTATACTTTTTGTAATAGGGTTAATACCAATATTATTGAAATTGGTTCAAAAAATTCCTAACTGATGGATGCTAAAGCAAGATCGAATATCATCATTCTTTCGAAAGTTTTCGAGTACACAGATTATTTTCTATTATTTTTTGTGCGATCAATATTTGAATTTTCGATTTTTTGACAAAATTCAATAAGTTGTTTCCACAATCTGGTAGGGCTCCCAAGAAGAAACATTTTCTGATCTTTGACTTTCTTTTGAACCTTTCGTTACTTGGCTGAAAATTATCATTTTCTTATATATTTTTGAATTTTGAACATGCCAAAACTCTGAAAATTTTTTTCTCATCAAAAAACGTCATAAAAATAAATGGTTCCACTTATTACTCACTGCAGGAAGCTGTACTTATATTCATCAAATCTTGAAAAAAATGGTCTCAAAAATTTTCAAAATGCTCCCTCTCTTTCAGTTTTGATCCAAAATATCTGGCTAACGAACTTGACCTTCAGTTTCTGACACTGGAAGAGTGTACCAAAGGCCAATCAAATCGATTAGTTTTTTCGAAAGTTATCGTGCTAACAGGCATACAGACATACAGACAGACAGACACATTCCTAAAAACCTGTTTTTCGGATTCAGGGGGTCTCAAAACGTGGACATTCGACAAAAACGGGAGGAAGGGGGGGTCAAATTTCACAAAAATCGAATACCTTCTCTGATGAGAATGTAAAAAGAGTTTTTTATCAAATATCCCAACTTATTTAAATTGATTATTTAAATTTTTCACGGAAACGATAAGTTTTCAACCATTGGGTACATTTTTATGTGAGAAACGAATTCTCAATGAAAGCGTTTAACTTCAAACAGAGAAGTTGTTTCCTTATCCAAAATTGTAGAATATTCAGCCAGGAAATTGGATATTCTACCGATATAACTGAAGTTTTACGCCAGGAAGGCAAATTCTCAACGAAACTGTTGGATTATTATAAAACATATTGACAGACTATAAATTACTGTCAACAGAGAGATAGTCTATGGACAACAGACTGTAGACTACAGACATACTACAGACAGACATACAGATACCAAACTGCAGGCTACAGACTGCACACTAAGAAATACAGACTACAGACTAGAGACAGACAACCCACAGTCTGCAGACTACAGACTACAAACTACAGACAGACACACTGTGGACTACGGAGTACTAACTACAGACTACAGACGTCAGACTATGGACAACAAAATACACACAGACAACAGTATACAGACTACATACCTCATACTACAGAATACAGACTGCAGGTTGTAGTCTACACACCACAGGTTTCAGGCAGGTGGATACAGTCGGACATACTGCAAAATACATAAGGACAATAAATAGACACTCTACAGAATACAGACTCTACGGGATACCGGCGGATAGGAATCATTACCTGACTACAGACTAAAGACTGGAGACGACAGACTACAGACCAAAGACAGAAAAACGACGGACTACAGACCACAAACTACGGACGGAATTCAGATTACGGACCACAGGCAGATAGACAGACGAGAAACTACAGAGAAGAGACAGATAATCTGCGGAGGATAGACTACGGACTAAAAACAGAATGCGAACTACAGACAAACAGACAGACCTTAAACGATAAACTGCAGACCACAAACTACAGAGACTACAGTCTATATGCGACAAACAGACTAAAGACTAGGGAACACATACAACAGACAGCAGACTTCAGATTACAGACTACGGACTCCAGAATATAGACTACAAACTACAGACAGAAGCACTGCGGAGTACGGACAACAGTCTACAGGTGTCAGACTGACTGCAGACTACAGACAACGAACTACAGACTACAAAATACAGAGAACAGACTCCACATAACACATTACAAACAGACTACAAGCTGCGGACTTTACACTGCAGACTACAGAGAGACTAATACAGACAGATATGCTACAGAATACAAAAGGACAGGAAGAAGATAAACCTACCCCGGATTACATATTGCAGGATTCAGACAGAATACAGATTACAGACTACAGTCTTAAAACAGACAAACGACAGGTTATAGTCTGCGCACTACTGACAGAGTACAGACTACAGACAGACAAAAGACAAACTACAGACTACAGATCACAAGCTACATACTTTATACAACAGATTACAAACAGAATACAGGTTGCAGACTGAGCACTACAGACTACAGATAGATTGATACAGAAAGACATACTACGGACAACAGAAGGGCAGGAAACAGACAAGCATACTGGAGACTACAGACTTAAAGATACATACAGAAAACAGACTAGAATGTAAAGACAGGCAGACGAAAAACTACAAAAAATTACCTACAGGCTACATACTTGATACGTCAGATTACAAATAGAATACAGGCTGTAGACTGTACACTACCGACTACAAACTGATTGATACAGTTAGACATACTAAAGAATACAGAATGGAAGAACACAGATAGACAGACTGGGAACTATAGACTACAAGATATATACAGAATATAAACTACAGGCTACAAACAAACAGACTACTGATCGCAGATAGACAGACTACGATTGAAAATTAAAATTATGCAAAATAAAAGTAGACTACAGGCTGCAGAGTACACACTACATACTACAGACTGATTGATACAGACAGGCTTACTACAGAATACTGAAGGGCAGGAAACTGACGGACAGACTGCGTACTACAGACTTCATGATACAGACAGAATACAGACTACAGAGTGTAGACTGCAGACTCAAGACAGACAAACTACGGGCTACAGACAACAGACCGCAGACGGAGCACAGAATGCAGACCACAGACAGACCGAAAAACGACAAACTACAGACTACGGACTACAGGCTACGGACTTTGTACAACAGATTACAAACAGAATGCAGGCTGCAGACTATAGACTGCAGACGGAGTACGACTACAGACCACAGACAGACAGACAAACGACAGACAAACGACAAATTACAGACTACGGATCACAGGCTACAGACTTTATACAACATATTACAAACAAAATACAGGCTGCAGACTACAGAATTCAGACTACAGACAGACATACTACAGAATACAGAACGATGAAATCCAGACAGACAGACTAAGGACTACAGACTACAAGATCAGTACAGATTACAAACTACAGGCAACAAACGAACAGACTGCTGATCACAGATAGACAGACTAGGGACTACAGACTACAAATTACCAAAGTGATTGAACTTTCAGTCAAATAGTACAATTTTTTACCAAGATTAATGAAATTTCAACCCAAAGAGCCGAGCAATCAACAAAACTTTTCAATTTTCCACAAAAGGGATAATTTGCTACCAAAAAAGTAATATTTTAAATAAAAGAGATGGATGTCTGACCAAACTTGCTGTAAATTACATGCCGATTGTTTCACTTTTTATTTATAATTATATGGTGCTCATTTGACGGGCACTTTGCTTCTCGTTAGCAAGTGTATTTGCCTCCTTATAAAGGAAGCTTTGTGATGGTGACAATTTAATATTTGAGATAATTTTTCATTTCCATTTATTGTAATAGACAATCATTTCTTCTCAAACTTGTGGATTTTATATGCTCTTGGATCAACTTTTAATTGTGCGTTTGATAAAAATCGTACTACGAAAATTAATTTTCAAATATATCAATTGTAGCAAAATCAACTACTTGGTTAAATTTGGCACTTATTTGTGAGAAATTAATAAATTTAGCTGTGAATTTAACTCCGAAGTTTGATCAAATATTAAACTCTCATGATTGAAAAACTGGTTATTTCGATGGAAATCCGTCATTTCGGTTGTTAATCTCTTTTTGTTGAGTATTCAACTATGTTGACAATTAGTCTTTGCTGGGTAGATTCAGCTGTTTTTTATCAAAAATTCAACATTTTCTAAAATTCAGGACTTTTTATAAATCTCTCTATCTCCTTGAATAGAAAATCAGATCTGGTCCAAAATTAAAAAACGAGTATTTTGTTAAAATTCCACCTCAATTAGAACCAATTTGAATTTTCCTTACTGAAAATGGAAAACGGGAATTTTTTTGGGAAGCCTAATATTGTTTCAAATAACATGAGCAATTTATGGATCTTCATTTAATATTTTGGATGGTGTCCTAAATTTCCTGAATTTAACAAAAAAGGAAAAACTTCTTACTCAAAAATTTAACAACATGTCGACTCCTTTCCTGAAAAGAAAAATTTTTAATTATTTTAGAAACATTAACAAACACGGTAAAATTCACCTATTTTAAGATATACCAAACCGTTCTCCATATGCGATATTAATAATTCTCTTCAGCCTTCCTATATTCCAGACTTTTTTGTAAAAAAAAATGGCCGGAAGTTTTTCGTCTTTCAGCGTTAAATAAAAGGGAGGTGAATTACTGTCGAAAAAATGTCGCTCTCATTTGTAATATGATTCTCGTTTTTTATTTTTATATGTAATGAATGTCATGCTACGGTGATTAAAATTTTTCATAGTCATGCCTTTCTAATGAAGTGGGAATTATAATGGTCAATTAGTCCTATGTTGTATAATTTCCCTCACTTAAGGCATTATAAGGCAAAATAATAATTTTAAGTTCCTAATCCTGCCTGTTTTCAAAAAACAGTCGTATCCTATCTCCTAATTGTATATTCTTCTTTATTTTTAATGTATGCCCTAACTTCCGTTCCTTCACATACAAAACTTTTCAAAGATTTTTTTTTCTTACTTGGTCTAATTAATTTCCTAATATATACATGTATACATACAAAACTCCTATCTTAACGTATAACGCAACGTCACGGGTAGACTGAGAGATGAGCGAGCGAGCAAGTGAACGACGAGTGATCGAGTGTTGGAGCGTTTTTGGAGATTTGAGCGTTTGAGCGGAGAGAAAGAGCGCAGCCTCATCTTATTCTACCTAATTCTACTTATTCTTACTGTAAAACTTTATCCACCTTATTTTTTCGTGTTTTCTGTTTCCTTTTTCTTTCACTTCCCTTCCACCTCAACCTTTTCCTTTACACAATCATTCTTTCATTGTATCTCTTCATCTTCTATTCCTTTCATACATCCTATCCATACACGTTACCATGCTTCTTTTTCTTCTTCTTATCCACATATTCTGCACTTTCTTTTCTGCTTTTCTTCCCAATACATCGCTTCCCTCACCTCGTTCCCCAATCAAGATCATCCCATTGTTGTCCATCTCTTTTCTCCCTGCCCCTTTTCGCCCTCCCTTTCCTTCCTCTTCGTTGCTCTGATACTTAATTGACCTATCTTTTCCCTTCCCTTCATCCTCATATTTCTACTCCATATCCTGAAACTAGCCATACCAGGGTGTCGAACAACCACTTTCTCCTTTTCCAATGTTTTTTGAATCTTATTTTTCCTATACTCCATACCTGCTCTATTACCCCTGCCATTTTTTATTCTTTCTCTTATATGTGCCTCATAATCTCCATTTGCTTGCAAAGTTTATCCCAAATATTTAAATACATTCACTTCTTCTATGTTCACTCCCTTCCATTTCCCAGTCCATAATTTTTTCTTCCCCCTCATTTTCTCAACCTCATTATCTTTGCCTTTCCCACAATCAATTTCAATTTCTTCTCATCTAAGTGTTTCTCTAACCCTGTAATTAGACCCGTCGTTTTCTCTTCATCTTTCTTTATAAGACCTCCCATTATACCTTTTTTTACCATAAGCTTTTCTATCTCTTCCCGTTCCAGAGAATTGAACGACGCTTTTAGGTCCACGAATATAGCTATCATTCTTCCCTTCCCCTCTTTGATCCTCCTATTTATTATATAATTTACAAGGTGTATGTTGTCTATCACCTTCATTCCTTTTCTAGACCCCGTCTGATTTAATGGCACCATCTCTCCTTCTTCGAGTTCTTCCTTTAATCTCTCCGATAATACTGTTATATATAACTTTTACAAGGTTAGCATTAGCGTCACTCTCCTCTAATCCTTGACACCCCCCACCCCTTCCTCTTCTTCCAATACCCTTTCTTCCAATATCTCTGGCTAACCCTCTCCTCTCCATACCCTAATGTTCATAATACATGCTCATTCCTTTAGTTCATTCCCACATATTTCCATGCTTCATTTAGAATTTTATCCAGATCCAAAGCTTTCCTCTCTTCCAATATTCGTAGAACAATGATTATTTCTTCTCTTGTTATGTCCTCTTCCTCGTCTCTTTCCCTTCCCTCTCTTCCACCCTTCCTCACTTTATTATCTACCCCTCCTAGCAGATCCATGAAATACTTTTTCCATCCTACCATCTAAATATCCTGTTCTACCCTTTTTCTTCTTTTTTGCTCTTTATTTACTACTTTCAAAACCTCTCCTTCTATTCTAGCCAATTTCTTCCCTCATTAACCTCCTATCCTTTCCTGCTCAATATTCTTTCTTCATTCCTATCACCATTCCTGTCATTGCTCTGCCTTTCCTATTCCTCCTTTTTGCATTTTGGATCTGCCGACTGTTACCTCTTGGTCACCTTCTCCTCAATCTTTCTCATCCTTTATCATCAAGCCATGTTTCAATCCTCACTACCACCTCCCACTGTTCTGAATTTCTCATAAATTCACTATATTTCTCTCCAATCCTGCTACATTCCAGTACCATATCCTCAATTCACCCCTTCCTTCCTTTCCTTTTTCTTTTCACTTTCTCCTATTTCTTATTCCCCCTCCTACCCTTCCTTTCTCTTCCAGTCCCCTGACACCACAATTTCTACTAACTTGTCTGTCTATTTATCCCAATTTTACCATATATCTTTCATGTTTATTTTCCCATGCTTAACCCACGTTCCCTTTCCGTTCTTTCTCTCTAATTCTGCTATTTTTCTTAACTTGTGCTGCATATTCCTTTGTTTCTGTGTCCAACCATCTCCTATCCTCTGTTCACTTCCATATGACTGCCTCTTCTTCAGTATCACCTCCTTCTTATATTCCCTTTTCTTCAATTGCACAAGCGCCATTTTATTCCTCCTTTCATCATCCCTTCCTATACTCCTTGCTTATTCTACCAGTACCTCCGCATTTATCTTATCTAGTACTTCTTGTAAACCCTGCTTGAAGTCTCTCACCTGAAATCTTTAGCCTTTCATCACTTTATTATTTCTTCTTCTCTCTCTTACTCTCTCTTGCTCCTTCCATTCTCCTTTCTGTTTTTCTTAACCTTTCCTTATTCCCATCCTCATTCTCCATCTCCCCCCTTCAACTTTCTTGATTCCGTTTTGTATTCTATCCATCCTACTTTCCGACTCCTCCACTCCTTGCTTTCGCTCCTCCTGCTTTTCTAGTTTTTGCTCTAGGCTCTGCATCCTTTTCTCCAAGGTTTCCCTAGCTTCCTCCCATTTCTCTGTTTCTCTTCTGAGTTTCGCAATTTACTGTCCTATTTTCTGTTTTATTTCTATCCCCGTTCCACCTATCTCTTTTCCTGCATTTCCGTTACTTGTACCATAATTTTTTTCCCAGCCCTCGTTACCCAGCGATCCGTTTGAATCCTACCGCCGTCGACCGCACCGCATCTCTGGCGTCAAACCTCGTACCTACTGCCTTGCTAATATCGAAGCCTACTATACCCGCAGAGCGCCTAGCCTCTCCTAGTGACGTCACAATTTCCATTTGTTGCAATAGGATTCCCAAATAAATTAAAAACCGTTTGTTGGATTTTTCTTTGTATCACTAAGCAAGGGTAACCTGAAGAGGATTATTCATTATCATGACATTGTATTTTCGAATAGGACTTGGCTCAAACATGAAAATTCTTTTTTGAAACATTAATATTGTTAGAAAAGATCGGCACAATGATGTAAGAGTTGGGTGAATTATAGTAATCAGGGATGATATTCCTTTCCACCAAATCTAAGTATATGAGATCTCTGACGAGTCAGACCCGTCTTATCCATCCCTTCTATTTGAGGTAAACTCCTTATTGGTATTGCTTATATAAGCTCAAAGGCTATCATCAATAGTTTTGAGTGGCAAGCCTTTGAAAATTCATTTCCGGGATAACTTTCCTTCAGTTATCATTGGAGGAAATTTAACTGCAATTACCTATCTTGGAGATGGGAAAACTCATAACATAATAGGAATACATCATTTGATGTTATTCAGGATTCCACCTTCAGCATTCCAGATTATTGTTCTCCTGCACGTTTCACACGCCCTCACGAAGCTGATTCAGCCATCGATTTGCCAATGGTTTCTAGCAACCTGACCTAAGCAACCCCTAAGTTCTTGGAAGGTTAAACAAGACAAAATGGGCAACGATCACTTCCCAATCTCTACTACCCTACAAATTTTTCTTTAATATTTCTACACTTTTCGTCATGAATGTAACCGGAAAAAGGTTTGTTGTACTCCTTTTCATGAATCCCTTGAGGATAGAAATTTGATGGATGATGAAAAAGATAACGTCTCATTTTCGAATCAGCAAGCCTACCTAATTTTATTTGAGAGAATGATTCCGAACTGTAAATTAGGACCACAGAAGCACACAGAACAAAAACTTAAAGTCCGTGAATGTGTTGTCTGAAATACCTGATCGATCAGTTTGTCTTTGACCTCTTTGAAATATTGCTTCAAGTTAGCATCTCGTGATTTTCGATTCCTTTTTTGATAAATCCTGTCTATTGTGAACCAGACTGGCGACAAGATGATACCACTGCTGATCGAATGCTTTCCGCAAAGGCGTCAATACCTGCCTTATTTAAAGCAGTCTGGATTCAGCCTGCAATCAATGTACTTGAAGCTGCAGCCTGCCTTTTCCTTGTAGTGATGAAAATACTATCTACTCGTTTTCTCGCACTGCTTCGTGACTTAGAGACTCATAGTTAGAGCCACAGCCACTAAGTTGGGTCTTTTTGTGTTGACCATTTCCCGAGAGCACCTATCTAGCTGTCTATGTAAAAAACTATCAGTTTTAATACCAAAGACGGAACAAAGATTCAGTGAATCTTCTATGCCTTGAAAATTTCCTGAATTAATCCGAAAAAGCGTGAGGTCATAGATTCTTATACCCGAAGCTAACAGCAGTTTTGAAAACACGTGTTCCGAAACTGGAAAATAGCTTTCAACGTCAACGGATTTTTTCTTCATTCTCTTACCCGCTTGCCGGGTTTAGGAACGTAGCAAAAACCGATTTATAAGTTGTAATTGGGTTAATAGGCTAATTTTTTCTTCCTCCGTAAGTGGCCCAAGTACTGTAACACTTTCTGCGGAGATGGTTAGTTCCATGAGATTTTTTTGTATTGTTCACAAATCTACCGAAGATTTCCAAAGCACGGCGTAAGTTGTCTGTATGAGCTTTTGCCAATATGATTCTAACGAGGCTACATATACTCTTTTGACCATTCTATACCTTCCAAGCCTCCAACGGTAGGTCCGAAACTCTTAAAAATGAGGCAATGGTCTGAACGTCGATCAGACCAGATGGAGGTTTTGAATGTTTCAGGGTAGGAAGAAGTTTCTTGCCCCAGAAGAATCAAGATGTAAACTCCTGGCTAAAACATTGATGCTATAGAACTCTTGGCATCAGAGTAGCAGGAGAAAATATCAATGCTAATTTATCCTCCCATGCTTAGCTGACGGCGATCACAGATACTGCAGTCTCATCGCTGTTTAAGACTCATATGTTAGAACTACAATGAAGCAAGCAGTCGCGATGAAATTTATTTGAAGAATTTCTCTCTTACCGAAAATGTGGTTCGTCACCTGTTCTGACGAATGTCAATTTGTTAGCGAATTACCTCTCAACAATCGGGCGGCCACTAGATTGTAGATTCTCAATATGATGTGGGCTTCCATCAACAGATCTAAGTGTTACATCGGTAGCAACAAATTCTTTGTTACTTGTAAAATGGGTGAAGAAATCATCCCACTATTGACATCAAATGAAAGCCATGACTGTCTGGTTGTCTGACAGAAGACATAGGCTTTTTCCTGGGTAAAATTAGTTTTCTTGTTGATAGCTATATATTCGGCCCATATCTAAGGTGGTCAGTTGGTCGAGGGGGCTAAGGCATGAGCTTTGGACCCACTCTGGCTGGTTGTGGGTTCGATTCCAACCGCGCACTCTGGGAGAGCTTCGGCGGCCTACGCGGTGAACCTTTTCCTAGCAAGGACGTGTTCATCTCCGGAAAGTCGTGGTGTCAGTATCTCTTAAAAAAAGGTCACTCTGAGTACTAAGAGCTGGTGTTCTTGCTGGTTCGGAACCCACCTTAAGCTAAAGTCCACCTTACCACTAAAGTGGTGGTAGGGTGTTCAAAGGAATAGTGGAGAGGTACGAGGCAAATGTAAATCCTCAGGGGACACATTGAATGAATCATCTGAACTACGAACGCCTCCCATAAATTTATCCTCTAATTAAGCTCCCTAGTCCTCGTTAGGTGCTTCCTTTTCCATGTAAATAGTAGATATGTCTGAAAAGATATTCGATTCTTTTTTAGAAATTTTGTATTTACCACATCATTCCTGTTTAGCATTAGTTAAACGCAGCCGAAACACGGCCTCGGCTTTTCTCACATTCCGCCTGAGTTAAGATTCGCTTGTAGCTACTGCATAAACAGCTTTGTGGAATATTTCAAGCAACAAGCGTTGCGTGAATGGTCCTTATTTGCTAGAAATTTCTCGTTTCCAAATCGGAATGATTGATCCTTCCGAGTAGTATATTAGAAAAGTATATCTGCTTTTCTGATTCGTTATCCATTTCTCTCTCATATTCCTTGAGCCGGACTCTTGATGAACGCTTTTATTGACTCTATTTACTCTATTGTAAATTACACTCTTCTTGTTCTTATGGTGATTGGAATCAAAATGAAACGCATACAGGACCACTTAGGTTTTCGATAAAAATTATGATTAATTTGTTGACTATCATACTACTGGAAACTGACGTCAACAGAGTTTACTGCTCTATCTTCTTGTCGCTCTATTGTAAATCTTATGCGAAAATCATTCCGATCAAAAAATTGTGAAACGTCTTTTACTTTATTCCCCGGGAGTGCTACCAAGATATCTTCTATATATCTGAAATATAACGGTATCTGGATACCTTATTCTGGTAGAATGTTTCCTCTAGATCGTTCATCACTGTATCTTCTGAAATTGGTGAAAGTAGGGATCTCATCAGCAATCCTCTTCTCTGGACATACGTTGGTGATAATTGCCATTGTAAAAATCGTTCAGTAATATCTTTACTGGTTTTTTTCGAAATGTAGTTTCCGTTGGCCCAATGCTTAAATTGTTCGTCGACGTTTATTGTAATTGCATTAGTATCTACCGATTATTATTTTAGTCCCGAATTCACGTAAATAAGAAATTTGGCGACCGTTCCCGCCACGAAAAGGGGCCCTCTTGAGTACTAGATTTGGGCATGAATTGTTAGGAAGAGGAAAGAGTGATCTCAATAGTCAGGCACATACTAAAAAGTGTTGAATTCCCCAGTCAGGGAGATGAATGTTGATGATTTCCAACCGGAGAAGAGGAATTCCCAACCAAAAAAATATCAGTTTTTTGCCTATAAAATTATATTTACACAACAACAACTTATGGCTGTCCCTAAAATTAAAACAAATTTTTTTTTCACTCCGCTCTAATCAATATCTCTGAGTAGGTACTGTGGGGTCAAGTGAACAAAAGATTTTCTATTCTTTATTCCAAAACATTGCTTACCAACAAATTCATTCAAATATCCTTTCTGGAATGTTTTTCAAAATTACTCTAAAATTGTATATTGGGTATTCATAAAAATAACATGCTTGATATATTTTGCTATGAATGTTCTCCTCTATATCAATTAGTCAACTTTGATTTTACATGATTCTGTGGTAATCTTCCTTTCATATTATTTTACAAGTAAACAATATTTTATCTACGTGCTCACGACTTCGTGGCTGAGCCTCATTTTGTAATTAGAGGACAATTACGCTAAGTTTGCGTACTTATACAAATAAGTCTTTCCTGACGCCAAGTGTTATGAGATTATCATGAAGGTTCTATTATCGTCAACTACACTGTAAACCAACGTAAAAATAAAGTTTCAACACTCGTTTTTTATACACAATACAGCTGTTCGAAATCGAGGATTGAATTCCTAATGCATGAAATGAATTCACTGGAATCACAAAGAATATGCCTTCAAAGAACGGCTTTCCGAGAATCTCGCTCGGCGGCGAGACGGCCCGAAGGGGTGTGAAGAGAGACACGCGCTACTCCCATTCCTAGTGAGAACAATGCATGTTTACGTTTCAGCATTGCGATGAGGGTCCCACGGCCTTTGATGGCTAAACACGAAACTAGAATTATTTTTCCATCAAATGGGATCAATTTAGGGAACGCCACATAAAATTTGAAGTTTGGAAGTAAGGGGCATTCTAATGTGCCGTGTAGATAATTTCCGACAGTAGTTTATACAATAAATTTTCTTTTGAAACATTTAAATAGGAAAGAGAATATTTTCACTCGATCCGTTCTCATTGATCAGATTGATTTCTTTGTGTTATTACGAGTAAGATATAATATTTCGATCCATCTTCAGATCACAAAGAATATATGTCAGTTTAACATTTTCTGAATTAAATCAATAGCGTGGAGGAATCTGTCTCAAAAAAGGGTTCAAATTTTCTACAATATAATGGCGGAAGATTATTCTGTTAGGGCCTACTGGGATATCCCTGATTTCATCAGGGGTCAAAAAAGTAACTATGCCGGTTTCTATATTCAATTTCGCCCGGCAATAATTGCGCGAGCGGAGATTAAGTTTATAGATTCCAGCAAGATGAGTATGACTCTCCAATATTCCAAAGACGTCACCATCCAATGTTGACAATACAATTCTTTCTTGGTTTGGCAGGAGTACATACTTCTTACGTCCCTGGCCAAATTTTAGTGACTGAGTGGCTCGGAACATGTATCTTCGGAAGCGAAATATCCTGTGAGGATTACGAATCGAAGTCAGCTGAATGAATCTCAGTTGTTCAATTCCGCATCCAAATCGGTCAGGAGAAGGTAAGCATATGGGAGGAGCAGTGAACGTGCCAGGAGAAGGTAGACTTATGGGAGGAGCAGTGAACGTCTCATGAGAAAGACGCCGTGCGAGAGGAGACCTGGACCTGGAACGACGATGAGGCTCGGCCGGAGAATACACATCAGGAAAATGTTGTTCATAAGGAGGAGAAGCTGGTCTGACACGAGGAATGCCAGGAATAGGGTCCCCATTGGGTAGACAATCGAACTGAGAACTTAACTCTGCAATAAGAAAGAAGAATGAAGACAGCGTGGACTATCAGAACCGTGAAGCTAGCTGGCAAGCTTAAAGGCCAATTCGGACTAGCCGTTCTGGGTTGCGGTTCACCAGTCTGGTTCGGTTCTCGGTTGACCAACAAGCTCAAGAAACAGCTGACAGGCTTCGTAGCTTTAGCGAGCGCTCTCATTGACTGTGGTTGTGAACGGCACGGTTGAAGTTAAAGTCGAACTTAAATGCTCCTCCCGTCTGGAACCGGGACCGAGTACGCGCTGATGGCCTAGACTCCAACCGGACCGGCGAACCGCAACCGAGAACGGCTAGTCTGAATTGGTCTCAAAGGTTCCAGTTCGGTTCGAGCATTCAAGTTCGATTCTAATTTCAACCGTGCCGTTCGCAAGCACAGCCAATGAGAGCGCTCGCTGAAGCCGCGAAGGCTGTCAGCTGTTTCTCGAGCTTATTGTTTGTTATAGTAAACGCGCATGCGTGAGAATGACAATCGTTAAGCTCAATCGGCGCAGTGTGAGCTGCATCGTTCTACCGAGAAACGAACCGGATCGTTGAACCGCAACCGAGAACGGATAGTCTGAATTGGCCTCAACTCTGCTTTCACATGGCCCAACAGAGAGGGGGTCACAAGAGAGAGTGCGTAATTGGCATGCGCGCGCACTTGCTACCGCTCTAAGCTGGAGTCGCTGCATGTAAAAGCAGAGCCATGAACAAAAGACATAAGGAGACTAATCTGTTATGCATAGACTTCACCATAAAAGTTAAGCCTCCTATTGCCACTTACACTTAGATACACGTACACACTACATGAACCTTTCGATCATGGCGAGTTGTTCAAAATGAAAAAAAAGAGCTGTTCTTGCAATCTTTTGATTACGATTAGCACGCCACGCACGGAGAATTTCGAACTATGCGTAAGATTCATTTTATAGATGCGTTCCGTGATTGTGAAAACATTCTTGAGATGAATACAAAAGGAGACCTTGGCATGTCTGAACACTGAATGATTGCAAGGAGACTCTTTAGCGGTTTGCGCTCAACAATGTTCTCATCGAGTCCGAAATTGCCCATATATCGTGGGGATTATATTGGACGTGGTTTGAAAAAAATAAAAAATAGGAATATACGTTTCAAGTAGAGTAAAACGTAGGTTATATAATTATTAACATTTATCAATGTGACCTGACTAAAATGTATGAACGAACTTTGCGTATTTGGCGCAATTTTTGAGAAATGAAAATAGGATAAGGCATTCGAACTACAGTATCTACAATATCGTACATCGATTTCCCTATGAAGGTTTCTACAGGAAGATGAATAGATGGGATAAGAACGGTTGAGGAAAATCAAAAGGGAATGAGGATACGTGATAATGGAAAATTGGAGAAAATGATGAGTAAGGTTCAAGGGGAAGTGTGGAGATGGGAAGAGTGTGAGTGAAAATTTATGAAAATAAATCAGGAGAAGTGGCGGGGAGGGCGTAAGTTTTGAAGACGGGTGGTAAGGAGAAGAAGGATATTCGACCAAATGTAACGTTAAACATTCAAATGTTCCGATGAACATTAAACCTCGTTTGAAGATTCAACCTTTTTTGAACATATATTCTTTTCTGATCGAGCTCAAATATTTTTGATTCAAATAATATTTTCTAGTCCAAAACTGAAAAATATGGTTGCAAATTTATTAATTCCGTTGCAAATACGTATTTTGTAGGAGAAATTAATTCCTCTTTGCTGGAATGTATTTTTGTCTATCAAATTCTTGTCTTCCAGTTAAGACACAAAATTTGAGAAGTTGTGGAATCAGAAACAAAAACTTCCCTCGTGATGTACCATCTTCAAAAAATCTCTAACATATCTAACTACGAGTCCTTTAACGTATGAATTTATGGTCGCCCTCCTTTTTCGAATGCATATTTTATATTATCATAATATTGTATCATAATATTCACCAATGTAATCGAGTATGATTGCCAAGGCGAGGATCAAAATATAGACGATTCTCATTTCTCCTGAACAGAGACAAAACTGATGCAATAACTGTACGAGCAGTTAAAGATAAGATAAAATTCTTCTCCAGAACTTTAAAGCATTAAATCATTTAAATGAGTTATTGACAAATGATTCAATTTATCATTATCTCTAAGATTATACGTACAAACCTTTTTATTATTCTTTTGAACGATTTTTTTCATATCTTCCGAGGACAGAATTATTTGTTCGTTGAGCAACTTTTTTGGTAATTATTTCTTGAACGTTGGTAAGATATATGTTGACGCAGAATAAAGTATTTATGTTTCCTAATTCACAGTTTGCTAACGATTTATTACAGTAGATTGTTCTCCAAGTAAACTGAATATTCCTGAAACCTGAGAAAACATTTTCGTGTTTTATTAGGCTCATTCTTATTTATAAGTTGGATAATTATCCATGTTTGAGTCTTTTGGGGTTATTTCATCCTCTTTCTTACCATCAGCAAAGGTCGAATTCGAATGGTTGAGGAGTTAAAGCACAAAAGTAGGTATTTTGGGTGATTTAGAGTTCGTCTTCCAATGGTGTTTTCGTTATGCAGCAGCGGAACGTGTTGAACAGGGCACGAGTCATCGCTGGATGGTTTGTGAGAGCTCCCAACTTTTATTCCACAAAGTTTTGGAAGCTGATATCCAAATGGGATAAAAAATGCATGTTTCAATTTCTTCCGGTTTGTCTTCAATTTATGATTCAGCTCGCTATACTTATGTTTGTAGGTCGTATAGATTGCCTGCGAATTCTGATTAAGTGGACAAGCAATATCGATGATATAAACTTTTCAGCCTCCTTCATCACGCATCACGATGTCAGGTCGATAGGCTTTGAAATAATGATGCATCTGAATAGTGACATCCCAGTATGAGATAAAATCTCTGTTTTCTAAAATGACGACTGTGATGTTTCTGTAGGAAGGCATCCATTCTCTTGACAGTCCATGGTTTACGTCAAGTTTTTGATACTTAATGCCTCCTACATCATGACGTCTGCGCGTATACTGCTTCTGAGCCGTTTCGCGACACCCATCAATAATGAGCTCGATGTATTCGTTGTTATCTTCACACAATCGGCATCTGCAGTACACACCATGTCTTGAAGTAAAACGTGCTTGCCATAGTTTCTGGTACCAAAAATCCTGTCCTTAATTGCTATCACGAATCCCTCTATTTTCGGAAACAGGGCAGCCTGATATTCAAAGCTTCCGCTGAGGACAAGTTTAAAAGCATGCGATCAAGATCTGCTTCACAGGTGGGAGAGCGCAACATCTAGCTTGCTAGTGAAATAGTCTCGCAACCGTATAATTTGCGATACACACAGTTATTCGACATCTGCGACCCCCTTGTTGCTATAAGTCGTAGTTGAACTACCCTTCCAATCACCGAAATATTGTGGTTCATTTGATGCTAAGACATTCCAACATGGATGATTCTATTTATCTTATGAAGGATGGTGTTTCACCATTTGATGAGCGCAACAGGATACGTGAGAATGAGAATGACATAGGTATCGATAGCCCTGTCTTTGTTAGTCGAGTTGAGAGGACTCCCCAAAACCAATCTGGATCTTGCAGTTCAGGCACTTATCAGACTTCTCTTTATCATCGTACACTGAATGCCCTCAGACTCCATACTTAGATATTTGTGTGAATTACCGTCAGACATTGCCTCTATGTAGTTTTTATTATTGTTGTCCAATTCTTTTACTTCTAATCCTTATTCGATTAAATGCACCGTTCTGGATTCATTCGGTCCAAACTGCAGTAGATATCATTAGAAAACTGACTTGTGACATGGATCATTTGCTGCAGTTTCTGGTTTGAGTAAGCGTACAAATTAAGGTCAAACATGAGCAGAAGATGAGTTAGTTCATGACTGTCCTAACAATTTTGTGTTTCCTATCCATAAAACATGCTATTCAGCGTATGGCCTAGTGGATTTTTTGTAGAACAGAACCATCATGCACTAAATGAGCCCCTTCGGAAGATACGCGTCGTAATGAGAATTGATCCCGAATCATCCTCGCAAGATTCAGAAAGTCGATAATATGTGAGCAAATCTTGTAAACTTTCAAGACTTGAAGTAAATAGTCAGTTCCCTAGCTTGCAGCATGGTCAAAGCGATTATGGTGACTATATCTTTACTGCACCGTGAGTCCTTGTAATATCCTTTTTGTTCTTTGGTAAGGATGTTATTCTCGTTACGATAAGGGTTAACCTCATCTGCCATTACAGCTGTGAGTTAATATCTGCAACTCCTGGAAATTGAACTAGAAAACCAAGAACGTAAGGACCAAATTTGAACAAACAGCTTCGAAACTACCTATTTGAATTTTGAAACACAATTTTTCATATTTTTTCATTTTCATCGTCTTCAAAACCACAATACAATAACATTTGAGAAATCCACCAACGTTCCGGTGTTTGCTTAACACTCTCATCAATGTAAGGTGTCTCTTGGCAGGTCAAAACTCATGAGGAACCCAGGATGCTCTCTCCATGGAATCCAACTGAGACCAAACGACTTCTTGATTCTTTGACTACTTACATAGGTATATTCCGGAACATTGCAATCATATCTGAAAAAATCATCCCACAGTTATCTGGAACTATTTTTTATTCATAATTTTCTGAAATTCCCAAGTATTCAAAATGTTATATTTTCATGTTATTATGGATCAAGCAAGAACCGTATCTTGAGTATTTATATCTTTCCATCTCATATCCTGGGATTCTGGAATTTCACTGTTTACATCAACAGGAACGTTAATGTCAGGATGTGGTTCTAGTAGACTCGGTACTTAAATTCCATCATCTCTAGCACGAATGCCTTCAGCTTTAATCACACCTCTATTATTCACACTTCTCATAAGGACTTCATCAATAGAAGGCTGTTATCCTATTTTCTTGATCGATGGTACTACCAGACCCGTCTTCCATTCCTCTAGTTCCCCTTCACTTCTCTATACCTTATTAGGAATCATTATTGTTCTATATTGTTTTGTAATTTCCCCATCTAATTCTTTTCTAGTAATACCTCCTCTGCTACCATATCTTTGACCCTCACGACCAACCTTCGGTATACCCCCTCCACTCTTACTACCTCTTCATTCCCGGTTTACCTATTCTCATTCTTTCTTCTGCTCGACCTCTCTCATGTACCTTGCCTTCTTCCTCTACCTTCTTTTACTTGACATTGTTTCGTGATCTATTTTACTCCTGATCGATTTCCTTTTATAGTCTTATTCTAAAATTTCACGATCTAGGTTCAGCTTACAAATAATTCACCAGGGATCCGTTCAAAGTTTATATATTAGGCATGAAAACACTCGTTGAAAGACTACTGTTCAGCACTCGAATACACTCGTGAATCGTTATAGTAATCAATGCTCGAAGATTTATTAGAATAATGATCCAAGACAATAATTTTCCCTTTTAGACGCTCGATACCATCCGCTCCCAGAAAACCAAGACAGCCTACAAACGCTAAAACACTACCCTCGATAAGTACCCTCTCTCTTTCAAAATCTGTACTAGAGTTGTTTTTAATTTGAACATTATACAAGTCTCCAAAACTCGGCTATCCTTCACTACATCTCATCCTCGCGACGACCCTCGTTATAATTTTTCGTAAGCAGACTGTCAATTCTGTTTGATCTTTGGGCGCGGAATTTGTTTTGGTTCTGATCTGATCTTCCTTGGTTTCTTGTAAATTTTTAGGGTCCTTTCTTTCTTCTGTGAAAGGTTGTTCCAATGCTTGTTTTACTTCTCCAGTTGTTTCGTATCCCTCGTCGCCAGTGACTAGATCTTCTTCTGATTCGTAGTCTAAGGGTTTCCACAATTTGTGTTGAGTCTAATGAACTGCTGCCACACACTTCTTGCCTCGCCTAATTCTCAAATTTGTTATTCCGTAGGTGTCACCTGGCAGGATCTTAGTAATTGTCAGAGGTCGTCTGATATGTTTCTGAAACTTTTACGGATCTCCTGTTTGCACTGGAGCTGTTTCATCATCGATCGACAACTCTAGTAGGAACCCTTGATCATGACGTGGGATGTAGCCATTAACCAATTTACAGGGAATTCTTCCAGTTGTCTTGTTGATCGATTCGTTTAGATTACGTTGAATTTTCTTGAATTTACACCTCAGTTTCGATCTTCTGAATCGTTCAAGCTAGCGATCATAACTGGAATCAATGTTCTGTTAACGCGCCCAATTTGTCCATCAGCTTGTGAGTGTCGCGGAGATTTCAGTTTTCGTTTTATTTCGTATTTTCTGCAGAATGCTTGGAGTTTTTTCGATGTAAAAGAAGATCAGTGGTCTAGGATGATCCGATCCGGTGATTCAAATTCAAGAACAAAATCATCGAGCCTTCTGATTGCGCATGTGACTTTCGTACTTGTTACAGCTTTTACCATTTTGGATTTCGTTAATTGTCGATCAGCGCCGAGACATGCTTGTTTCTTCGACTTGTCGTCGCCAACGGCCCTTAATGATGCATGTGGGTGATAGCAAAAGGTTGATGACTTGAAGGAATCAGATCCTGCAGGCTGCTAGTTTAACTAGAACGGCGTAAAAATATATTCATAATTAAATCGTTTCGTTCGTATGAAATAGTGAAAGTCCCTAGGATGCACTTGCCCAGGTTGCATCCAAAGGGGTACTTTCCCTTCTGTAATATTCTGTAGAACTCCCTTATAAGTGGACATATCTTCCATGTTTATGATTAACGTTCCTGGAGGTGGTGGTAAATGATAGTAATATCCAGCTGCACCTGATTTTAGAAAAAAAATGGACTTCTGTGAAATCTTTTTACAATTGTAAGGTGCACTAGGGAACGAATAAAGAGATAAAAATGTTTTTGCGCTGCTTTTTTGTCACAGAAAACTTATTATTGTAAACATCAACAATATTTGTGTCGGTCGAACAAAACAGTTTTCTCAGTGCGCCGTCCATGATCTTCGCTTAGAATTTTTAGCTATACATAAGGGTCTTCTCATCCCATACCATACAGGCTTGACTCATATTTAATTCCTATTTTCTATTTTTCTGCAGCTCCGGAGGTAAAGCAGATCATAATGGTTTTGTGAAGTCCAATCTTACACACCAGGCGGCAGAAGAAGGACTGGAAGAACAGATGGGGCAAGTCAGACTAGTAAGACAGTGGCAGTGCTGGTGACCTAACATAAACGAAAAGGGGCTGGAGCTGCCATAGCAGCTAGCCGAACGTTGGGGAAAAAGCGTGGGGGCCTTTCAATTTTGAGAAAGTGAGGGGTTGAGGAATCTCTTCCGTGAGTAACAATCACGGCTAGCACAGATAGCAGTAAAACGGAGAAAACTAGGGACGAGAAAAAGAAGAAAGTATTGGGGTCCGACAAGTCGGGAAAAAAGGTTGCGACGGAGAGAAGGACATCAGAGAGAGATGGGGAGGGAAAAGAAATGTTGAACGAAGTAGAAGCGTTGATTTAAGAGTTCAGGGTAGAGACATGAAGAAGATTCGATAAATTCAGGGAGAAGACTTGAAGCAGAATTGATATTATAAAAAAGCAAGGAAGGAGATACTAGAACAGATAAGTATAGTCGAAAGAAAGTAAGAAGAATTTCAAGAACTATGGATAGTGGAAAAAGAAAAGGTTTGGAGTAGATTAGGAATGATGGATTTTGAAAAAATTAATGATACAGAAGAAAAGGACAAAAAAATGGTGATTGTAAATAAAGTAGGAAAGAAGATTGTGACTGTTGTATGTGTGAACAGGAAGAGGGAAAGAGCCAAAGGATAAAGAATAATGAGAAAATGAACAGGGCATAAAGAGGAGTGTGTTATAACAGGAGAAAACTTGAATGTATGGACTAATGAATATGATGATTGTTTGAAAAGAAGAAAAGATAACCTTCATAAGGAATTGGCAACATAGAGAAACGGACGAAGAGGACAAGAGGCTGCTTGAAATTTCGGGTGAAAATGGTGGTTTATCTGTAACAGCAATACAAAGGGCTTAAAATGGAGAGATGACTTTCACAAGGAGAGGGGAAACTGTTATGAATCACCATCTGGCAGAAGGGAGACCTAAGCGTGCTGAACAGGGAGCGGGAAGGAGACTAAATATGAGCAGTTGGAAGAAGGGAGGTGAGATAAGATGAATTAGGATAATTTCGAGAAAAAAATGGGAAACAAGGATGTAGAACATACGAGAGAAGGCGGAGTACGCACACTGCTGTAAAAACTTAAAAGAGCAGTTGATGAGGTAAGGGGAGAGATAACACCGAAAGGAGATGGAGAGGGGTATAGGAAGGATCATGGGATAACCAATGCAAGAAAAGTTGACAGGATAAAGGAGAGTGTAGGAAAATAGGGGAAAGGGAAATTGAAGGAAATGGAACTTAACAGGAGAAAAAAACTTCCAAGGAGATATTGACAGAGAATAGACAGGAGGAGAAAAGAAAATACATGAAAGCAGTCAAAAAAGAAGTAGGGGAAGGATGGAAATCAGGGAAAATAAACATGGAAAGAGGAAGAATGAAGGGCATGGATGAGGAAATCAGTAAGGAAAGGATTTTTTGAGAGTCGACGGACTCAGGCAAGGGTGTCTTTTAAGCCCTCTGCTGTCTGGTGTCGCATTACTAAACTCAGGAAGGAAAATAAAGAGGAAAAGGGGTACAATATTAGGAACAGGCAAACTATTTCTGCTAGCAAAAGCAGACGGTGAACTTCTGGTAGCGGACGGTAGTAAAAAAATGTCTTCTTAAGGAGGAAAATACATAATTTGTTTTGCGGAATCGAGCTACAATCTATAGATTAATAGTGGTAAGAGAAAACGGAAGCCCAGGGCACGCCAAACGCATCTATAATTAAGGATAGTATGTAAGAAGATTTGTAAGAAATAGTTGGTAAGGTAGTACAAAAGGATTCTGGGTAAGAAAAAATATGAAATGATAATTAAAGTCTTTGAGCCCCATGGAAGGGAGGAATCAAAAACAGCAACAGAAGAAACAAGAAATGACGAATGGCTGCAAAAAAAAATAATAAATTTAGGCGTGTTATGAATATATTTATAATTATATATAACACTTACGATCGAAATCAATTAGCACTACAAATAAAAGTACCAGAGCGACCGCAGTAAGATTCATTTTTGCGGAAAAAGAAACAGTTCAAACAGAAAATTGAAAGACCAATCTGATTCTTGCAGAATCATGTCCGAAGAATGAATCAAGAAAATAATTCTGTATGTACCAACTGTTACTATATTTACTAGATGTCACGCGTTATTTATTGTTTAGACTAGATGAAGTAGGCGAACGAATATTATTCATACAAAATTTCCCACATCATTTTATTCATTTATTCCCTTCAGAATCTTCAGAAAAATTAAACATTACAATGTCTGTGAAAATGGATACTCAAATCACGTTTCTCATCTTTTGTTGCCTCACCTCGAAAAATGCAAACAAAGATATAAAACAAATTAATATGCCTTGGATATATCGTGAATTGACTTTGTGTTTCTAGAGAACAATATTTGTTTCTTATTAATTAGACTGTTGATAATATGCATCGCACATTTTTCATATCCCATCTTTCAAACCTCCTCCTCATATTATAAAAATTTTTCCTCTGAAAGAATAAAATTCTAGATTTTGTAAATCTGTGGTTACCGCAATGAAACAATTTCTCAAATTTCCGCAACGTCGAGCTCGATCCGAAGAAGTAAAAAATACTCAATCAGCTATTGGAGCTGCACCTAGATCGGGACCGAACCCGGAATCTAGGTACGAAAACAGTATTTATTTATGTGAAAGTTTCCTGAAATTATCTTCCAAAGAGCGCATTGAATTCAAGAGAAATACGTCTCTTTATTTCAATTCTCGTCACCCCAATCATCATCTCAGCGATTGTCACGGCGGGGCCTGTAGGAAAATGTTGAAAGCATCACGATTTCCTGCTTCATGCCAACTCTGAGAAAACAAGAAATTCTGAAAATTCTGACTCTTATCTGCCGAATCAGGATAAGCAAGTACGAACAACATCTCATGATTCGTTATCTACTGCCGTCTTTGATATTTTTGACAGCCAAGTTTCTTGTCCGAAAAAATGGCACGTCTTCTTGAATTATCAACTCGCACTGAGGACATCCCAGTAAAAGGGTAAAGTCCCATGTCTACAGACATAAAGGCTTCCACGACCGCACGTATGCGACGCGCTTTAACCGATTTGAGGAAAAAGTGACATTGTTACTTCTACCGGAAGTTTCAAATCACCTGCCTGCGATCTACATTGATAGTAAATCACTCAAAATTCCAGCGAACATCAAACTAGCAGACCCTGAATTTTATAGGCCAGCAGAAGCTAATGTCCTGCTGGGAATTAAACTTCTCCTCAAACTTATTCAGGTTGGATAGCAGCAGTTTAAGTCCATTCAAATCGCGAAATCACAGCAGGTAACGTATAATTACCTGCAAACTGCAAGTTGTTCTAATCCGCTAACATGTTATTCTTTGAAATCAGTGAATATTTCTGAATCCGATGAGCTGACACGAGTTTGGGATATTGAACAAGTTCCTATCAAAAAGCGTTTATCACAGGAAGACCAGGCATATGAAGAGCACTTTATTGAAAACTTGAATCGAGATAGCACCGGTCGCTACACGGTAAAATTACCGTTTAAAGAGAATCAGTCTAAAATTGGTGAAATTGGTGATTCGTGATATATAGACCTTGATCACATGTCTTAAGCTTATTGAAGTGATCGTACTGAATCAGGTTTTTTCCTGTCTCATATCGCAGTTATAAAGAATGACAGTTTGACAACAAAAACTCAAGTTGTTTTTGATGGACACGCGAAAACGTCAAGTAGTGTCTCACTGAATGACACATTAATAGTTGACCCGACAGTTCAATACCATCTTTTCCTGAATCACACTCGTACACAAGGGTGCTTGCACACTGTGCTTAGGACAATCGTCAGTATCATCCCCTTGCTGCTAGAGTTCTAGCGCATGACTTCTACGTTGACGATCTTGCGTCAGGAGCAGCCACCTTCGAAGACTCCACTAGAATTCAGGCAAGGATAAAATTGTATGCAACATCGCAGAAATAACAGAAAACACGAAGACTCAAATATCCAAGCGCACGGGACTCGCAGAAATTGCACGGTTATTTGATCTATCCAACTAGAAGCTTAGTCAGTGTGGCTAGAGATTAAAGGTCAGTTACCTTTAATAAACTCTATCGAATTCGATCGATGCACATTCGCATTAGATGTAATTGAAATTCAATAACGCGGGTTCGCTGACGCAAGTGGAAAGAGCTACGGAGCTTCCATTCACCTGCGGTCGACAGACGAACACGGTAACCACCACCTGACTCTCGTATGCTCTAAATCTCGAGTAGCCCTAGTGCAGACGGTGTTGTCACACTCCTCCGATTGAAATTGTGCGCCGCTCTTTTACCTTCACAACTCTATGCAGCTGCTGAACAATCGCCACAGCATATAAATTTCAGTAGGACTGTATTCTGGTCTGATCCTACATTTAGTCTTCACTGGAATAAAACTTCTTCACATCTATTGAAAACGTTCGTGTCAAACTGCGTAGCTCAGATTCAGGAAATTAGTCAGACTCATGAGTGGAAGCACGTACTCACTCACTATGATCCTGCCGACACCTCTCCTCGAGGTCAATTACCCAAGGACTCCATGCATAACAATATTTGTCAACGTGGACCTCATTGACTCAGTCGTGATGAACGTTCCTGGCCTTAAATATCGATTGCGTTAATAGATATTCCCAAAACGCTTTACTTCCTCAGATTTCAATGAAAATAATTTCAGAAAAATCATATTTATTTCAGGATTTCCATTCCTTCGATCAATTGACGCCTGCGTAATCGCTCACCCCTGCCGATTTCGTCACAATACTAATCTAAAGAATCCAATCACATTGAGCGGCCCGCTGTCCCACGTCGAAGTAGGAACCGCGCGCTACTGTATTATAAAAGTTGCATAGGCAACTGCGTTCGCCACGGAAATTGATTGCTTATCACGCAATGAAGACATTGACCAAAAAAGGAAACTAATAAGTCTGAATCCGCTCTTCGACGAAGGAATTCTTAAAGTGTAGGGTGGACTTTCTCATTCCGACCCATTAAGTGATGAAAGCCATCCAAATTCACTGCCCCGTGATTATTTCATTACACGAATGATTATCCATAATGCGCATCTCGCCTTATAATATGCAGTAGCTCAAGCTCTCTTCAATCCGAGGAAGAAATCGACCTGACGATGGTCGTAACAGTGCTCGTTGAATCATTCACTGCAATGCTTCAAAGCCAAACCTCGCGGTGTTAGCTATCAACTGAGAAACCTACCCACACATAGTCCAGGATATTCGTGACCTTTCTTGCATTTCGGAGTAGTGGCATTCTGTGGCCCTCTGTACATTAAAGAGAGGCGATACCGGAATATAGAAAAGTTCAATTCCTATGTTGCACAATTCGTATTTCTTGCAAATAAAGCTGATTACCTTGAGCTTATCGGCGATCTAAACACAAACTCCTTTATCGGTTGTCTGAAACGACTTATTCCTCGTCGCGGAAATGTCGACAATATCACGTCGGACAATGTTGAAAAACCTTTTTGGTGCTAATCACGAGTTAGATGAACTCTACAATAATGCATTGTCAGGTGCTCAAAGTTAAACAGCCCAGAACTGTTTTCAAAAGAGTGGAATAAAGTGGAACTTCATTCCACCGTTATTACCGGTGGTCTATGGGAGGCAGCTGTGAAGTCCTTCAAACATTACCTTGTGCGTACAGTCGGTAACTCAGTTTTAACGTACGAGCAGCTAGAAACATACATTGTTGAAATTGAAGCAAGTCCAAACTTCCGACCAATTAGTCTCATGTCCTCTGATCCAAATGAGCTATGTCCATTTACACCTGGTCACTTCCTGATTGGTGGGCTATTACCGAATTTCCCACAAGAGGATCTTCATGGAGTCAAACCGGCCAGAATACCTATCTGGCAGCACGTTCAACAGATGAGGCAACATTTAAAGTGCCGTTGGCACAAGGAAAACTTAAGCAAAGTCACTGTTTGACACAAATGGAATTCAACATCTTCCAACATCAAGGTTGGATCACTGGCAATCCCAAAAAGAGAAAATCCTATTGACACGTCGCACAGTGGTCAAAATTCGGAAGGAGATGGTCAAAATTTGCAACAATTTCTTTTTCTAAGTACTGTTTACTCAAAGATACGTCTCTGCAGTGAATTCCTCATTCATTGCCGCACTCAATAGGAATAAAATCTCTTTTTTTGACTCCGTGATCGAGTCTGAAAGTGAGCGTCTAACGAATAGAAACCATCGCATTTTAAACTAGTGAAAGACGATTTTCTGTTATTCTTTGGGGGGGGGGGGGTCCCCTACCATATCCATAGCTGGTCCAATGTTCTAATGTATCTCAAATACCAATTTGACCTTATAAACTCCATTACACTAATTTTTTTGTTTTCAGAATTAATGACATTGGATTCGTAATAAGCGATCTTGAAAACCTCCTTGACCCGAAACCCCATGAGTACACGAATTTGGCCCATTTCATGAACATTTCATACTTTTGGCCACCTTTTACTGATTTTGTACCACTGTGCGTCGCCTATGTTATAGCGGATGGCCTATGTGTCGTGGAATTGAAGTTCATCCTGGGCCCAGCGGCGTTGTAAAAGTAGTCACAGTAAAGACTGCAAGACAGTGTCTTCGAGCGCTGTGTAAGAAACCTCTATCCACTTCCACTCGAATTAGCTGGAGCTCATAGAGTCCAGAATGATTGAAGACTCTTCATATTCATAACTTCAAGTCTATTTTATGAAGCCATGTATTCCGTGAATTTGAAAGGTCAAATCTTGTTAAACTATTATTCCTCGTAAATTATTTATTGGTTATGAGTTATGTATAGTTATTGGTGTGTGTTGAAGGCAACATCTGCTGTCCCAAAGAAGAACCTAGTAAGTGGCTTTTTCCATAGTGACTATTTTCAGGCATATCTGCATGAGAAAATAACCTCTATGGCAAAAGTCACTTACTAGGTTTTTCTTTTGGACAGCAGACATGCATCATCTCTGGATGCTTTTTTAGAGCAACCAACTGTTAGTCCACTTTTTGTGCCGCTGCCAGTACCTTACTGACTCTTAGACGTTCGAGATTTTCGGTGCAACTAGTGTCTACATCGCCTGTAGCCGATATCACGATAGGAAGAATGGATACACGTTTCACATTGCTCCACATCGTTTTTACTGCATGCCCCAGCTCACTATGCTTATGGATCTTGGTTTTCTACATTGCCTGCAAATTTCTGTTGAGTAGGCAAGCAATGTACGCACCACGATGTCTGGTCGATTGGCTCGGATATAATGATTCGTCTGGTTGGTAACGTCCCAGTATAAGATGTAATCTTCGTTTTCAAACACAAGAACTGGAATGTATCTTTAAAAAGGCATCCATAATTATGTCTGTGCATGTACTCTCTCTGAGCCATAACGCGAAAGCCACCAATAATGTGCTCGATGGATTCGTTGGTATATCCACACAGACGGCACCTGTCAACCACGTCTTCATGTGAAACATGCTTGCGATTGTTCATAGTACCGACAACCCTGTCCTGGATCGCTATCACGAAACCTCCCGTCTCGGGAAACAGGACGACCTTTTTCAGCCAAATATTAGATGCCTCTTCATCCACTTCATACTGATCTAAGGTTTAAGGGTGCTCACCGTGGATAGCTTTTTGTCTCCATTCATTGCGTTTCCCATTCCTCTCTGGTTTCTGCCCTGATGTTCAAGGCTTCCGTCAAGGACAAATTCAAGGGCGTGTAATCGAGATCTGCTTCACAGATGGCACTCTAGAGTGCTAAATCTCGTTTACTAATTAAATACTCTCGCAACTGTGTAACTCGCGATACATAAAGCTGCCTGACATCTACAAGGTCCCTGCCCCCTATATGTCGTGGCAAAACAATCCTTCCAATCGCCGAATTACTGTAGTGCGTCCGGTGCTTAGTCATTTCAACGCGAATAGTTCTGTTCATCCTGTCAAGGTCGGGGTTTCACCATTTAATAAGCCCAAAAGAGTACGTGAGAATAGAAATAGCATAGGTGTTGATAGCCCTAAAAGAAGTCATTAGGCTCTTTTTAACCATCGTATACTGTATATCCTTGGACTCAAGAATGCCCAGATATTTATGCAACTCATCTTAAACCATTGCCTCTATACGGTCCTCATCCTCTTTTCCCAATTCTTCGATTTCCAATTCTCCTCGATCGGAGCGCACTGTTCTGCATTTATCTAGTCCGAACTTCATGTGGATGTCATTTGAAAACTGTCTAGTGACATTGATCACTTCCTGCAGTTTTCGGTTTGAACTAGCGTACAACTTAAGGTCATCCATGTACAAAAGATGGGTCAGTATATGACCATCCTCATCATCATGTATGTGGAATTCATGAGACATACTATTTAGTGTTTGGCTCAATGGATTTATCGCTAAACGGGACCATAATGCACTGAAGGAGTCCCCTTGAAAGATTTCGTCGAATGCGGTAGGGTCCAGTTGTCCTTGGTTGTCCATGATCAAAGTACTTGATTTTCGTTTCCCAGAGCATCATCGCACGGACAAGGAGGTCAATGATGCGTGGGCAGATATTGTAAATCTTCCAAACTTGAACCAAACAGTCACATGGTACCGCCTGGTTTTTCAGGCAACATATACGTGGTTCCTTTGAGCATAAAGTTGTGCACTGTGCCCGGACCTAGAGCTTTCCAATTACTAGATCTTTCCAAAAACGCTGAAACGTCGAAGTCTGTGTTGATAGTAGGCTCCCTCACAGGGTTCTCGCTTGCCCTTTATTTCCCTAGTTGAAACCCACTGATATCTATATATAATACACTGGATACACAATTCAGTGTCACAATTCAGGTCAAGTTCGTCTTTTAACAGTGTTGTCGTTACACAGCGGCAGAGTGTGTTCAGACCCTCTCCACTCAATGTTAAAATTATGCAGAAGGATAGACTGACGGCAGCGCCAACATTTGGCCGGCCATTGAGGCAACGTTATGTGTTGGGTATATGTACTGAATATGTATTGTATATATGTGATCAATTTCAAAATTGAATATGAAGACTAAAAAAGTGGATAAACCAATGGACGAGTATGTTAAAAAATATATGGAGTATCAGCAGTTACTCCCAATACATTTTTAGTGCTATTTGAAGCACAATAAGACTTTTTTTTATACTCTATGTACTTTTGTGAATTTTCTCCTATCGGCTTACACATTTCTTCGATTCTTAGATTCAATTTCAAAATTTGTCAAATATTTACAATACGAAAACAGTAAAAAACAAATCACGATTCGAAAGCAAGAATGACAATATGTGAGGAACTGTCATTTACATCGACGTCAATGCACGGAAAGAACCTGTTTATTGTTCTTAAACAAATAACGCGAACCGCACGATACCCTCATTCGCGGATTCTCTTGTAGGTTAGGTGATCCAACAAATGTCAACAAACCAAAATCAAAATGTCTGCCCTGACTGACGTCGGCGACTACGTTCTGCGCATTTCTATGGTGAGCGGGGTGAGGTACAAGGGGAGTGGACCAGCAGCGCCAACAGTTGGCCGGGCATTATACTACCCTGAAAATAATAATAATAATTCTCCATATTGCCTATTCAAGTGGCAACATGAGTCACCTTTGGGTGCTTTTTTGCAGCGTCAATTCTTCTATCATTGTGTTGTCTAGGTGATGCTCTCACGGTATTCATTTGTGGTTGGTTACAAATCGCTTACGCTAGGCAAAGCATCCTTAGCAGGCATTTACTTTATTTTTATTATTATTATTATCATTAGGTCCAAGTGAGCCGGCATGTTGCGTCGTATCGTTTAGAAATTTTTCTCTCTTTTTTTGGCAGTCCAATAAATCAAAAGCTCAATGAATATCGTAAATTATTTTTTCTTAACCCCTTCGTTACTAATTATTTTTTACAAAAGTAAAGTTGAAGGGCCCCCACACCAGTTTCGCCCCAGGCCCCAAAAGCTCTTAGTCCGCTTCTGCTAGAATAGATCATATTTTGTGCCTTTTAGAAATCCATGTTTGCTAACATTCTAGGCAAATCTTTATCCACCGCACGTTCCAGCAATTTACCGATTTCTTATCTTCTAAAATCTCTTTCTCTGCTAAAACTCATTGTTGTCTTATTTTTTCTCCAGATGTCATTTTATTACTAAAGCATGTTTCCCAAATTTATAAAACTCGTTCCCATTTTCATTTACTGAATAAATATTAATTATTTATATTGAAACGTGGGGCCTCTCATTTATTCTCTGAATTAAGAATATATTACAATTCTTTTTACTGTATGCATTGCCTCGTCCACTAAACAATGTATACTATTAAGAAAAAAAAAATTATACTATTTCGTTACTGTCAACTATTAAACATTAATAAAAAATGAGGTGTTTTCGATGAAAAGACAATAAATTAGTGTTGCAGGTTTATTAGTTCATTGTCAGCAACCCGAAAACATAGACGCATTCAATGTGACAATGCATTGTAATTTTTAATATAACATATATGGAACTGCAATATAACGAATAATTTTTTGTGCACGCCACAAAACGGAATGGCAACAATATCATTTCTACATTCTTGCTGCGCCGTCAAAAATATTTACAATCACACTTTTTACAATAAATCTAATTTTTCATCTGTATATTTACATTACTTGAATTTTAATACTCATAGCGCACATCAGCGACGATAATTTTTTCAACAAACCTTTTAAAATTCGAGTACGTATTTCAAGTTTTTGAGTACACTTGTGTACAATTTATAAGTAATCAGTTTAATTACCATGTGCGAATACTGTGAATTTATTTTCCCTCTCCAAATCAGGGCTGCAGAACATTTTTTTCTATAAAAGCCAGAGTTAAAACTTCATAGAGTTTTAAAGTTTTAACTTTCCATGCGCAGTAAAATCGAACTGATTTCCAAATAAAACCATAATAAAAAAGCGGAAGATCAAGCCTATTGGAACATTTTGTGTACATTACAGGACTTGCTATAAATTGAAAGAAAAAGTATAACACATGCATATTAAAGTAACAATTATTAACAAAAAATGTTCTCCTGTGTGTTAGCAAAAAGTGTGTAGACATCTTCAACAGTAATTTTCATTTGATAAATACAGCGATTTTCATCGTTTGTTTAATTGACAGGATTCAGTAACGCGCAACTTTTAAAAATCGAAACGTCCTACTATGCTTCAAAAAATGTGTTCAGAAAGAAAGCAGACATATTGAGATATCTATTTTGATTCCACTATTTGAAACATTTTTTTCAACAATAAGTTGTCGAAAAGCGATTTCAAATTATAAAATATGCTACTGTGTCATGGTTAAATTGTCAAGACAAAATATAAATTAAACATATGGTCTTTTTTCAATTTCTGTCTTCCGAAGGTATTTTACAATAAATGATTAATATAAGAAGAATAAATTGTTACTTAATTTGGAAGAAAAGGCAAAAAGAAACAAAAGTCTCTCAATAACTTGTCTATTAACAAACCGTTATTAAGAGAAATCAAAGCTCTTGAAAAAAATCTTCAAAAGTTAAGCGATGAAAACTGAATGAATATATGCAGTCGTTTCAACTTTTGAGTGAGTAATATAAAAAATTCGATTACAAAAAATCACGCTCAGCTAGAAGTGTGTTAACGCCTATTACGAAACATACAATACCTATATAAGTATTAATGTAAATAAAGTTAAAAAATAATTACACAATTATTCAAGTCACGCAATCAGCAGATTATAGAGAAAATATTTGATAAAATCGCAGAAAGTCGCATGTATAAAACCAACAATTATCAACCTGACTTCATTAGTTATAATATCCTAATGCAGTTAATGTGTGCAAATTCATTACTATCTACTTCAAAAAATATAATTTTTCTAATTAGGAATCTTCAGCATAAATTAATACTCTTCAAACAATTGATACTAGAGTACTGAAAATATTAAAGCTTTACTGATTATTATTATTATTAAGCTTCAATGGACCACAGCTCCAAATAGATTGTTTTCATAATTATTTTATAAGTTTTCAAATTTTCAAGGATTATTTTACTAAAATTACTAACAAAACTATTAAACGTGGATTAAAGCAGAAAAATTATGGACTTCAGTCAAAGTTGAAATCTACAAGCTGCTTGAAAAATATAATTTTCGACATCGAAAGGAACTTAACTTTTATTTTTTGCACGTAAGAATTATCAGGGTGTCTACCTGATGGATCATTTCTGTTTTTCCGAATTCCTTAAGGGTCATTCGTAATTTTGTTCTGGTCAGTTAGAGTTGGAATGGATTGAATAATTACGAACAATTTACAGAAATTTCAAAAGATTCCGAAGATTTTTGGTTTGGAATATATCACTCTGTGAAAGAATAAAGATTCTGAATTTGAACAGGGATTTTTCTCCAATATGTTGTTTTAAATCCGAATTCAAATTAATTTTATAAATTGTCGTTTAGTGATAAGGATTCTCTGTAAAAAATCGAATGCTCGGATTCTTTTTTTTTAATTTGGAAGAGGGATATCCCAGAATCTGGGAAATTACTTTAAACAGAAAACGAGAATTTTAAAATTAAAAAATCTGACTTGGAACAGGAATTTTTCAAATCCTTTTTTCTAAATCAGAATTAAAATCCTCTCCAAAAATTTCAGAATAGTTTTTAATCAAAATTCTCAAAGAAATTCCTCTCCTGAAGTGAAACCAAATGAAAACAGTAATTATTTGAGAAAATTGCCTGTGTTCTTTTTACATTTTTTTTAATATTTGAGAAAAACAGTCACTTCTTTTCAGAAGATTTAAAAAGGAAGTGTTCAAAATTCGGGCAGATGTATTTTTTGCAAAAAAAAACGAGAATTTTAAATAAGAAAATCATATCTAGAACAAGGAATTTTCCAGATTTGTTGAATCCCGATATAAAACAAAGATTTCCTTGTGAAATCCCTTCCTTTCATGACGAAAACCACCGATTCCAAAACCAAATTAGAAACACATTTCTGGAAATTCCTATTTCATGTCAGAGTAAAATTTATTTGTAGAATTTCTTATTATGAATAAAAAATATGGTTATTCCTTCTTTCCGAATTTTGAAAGAGGAAACTTCGAAACTGTGACCATGTCTGACTGGAAACACTGGAATTTTAAAAATAGAATCTTCTAAATCAAAATTGAAATTCGTTTACAAAATTTCAGTTTCATGTTAGTAATTATTGGAGAAATTTCTGCTCTAAACTACACCTAGAATTAAATTGATGTATTCATACGGAAATGCCTAAGTCTGAGGCACAATTATATATTTTTGAAGAAAAATTCCGTTTCATTTCAACATTTTCCATTATATTAAAAAAAGACTAACTCACTTCCCAGAAAATTTAAAAGAAGGAAGTTTAAAATTCTGGCAAATTATTTTTCGCAATAACAAAAACGAATTCTAATTTAAAAATCTGATTTGGAACAAGAATGCTCAAAATTTTACAAATTTAGGCTTTAAACAGGGATTTTTTCTCCAAAATCGGAATACAATTTTTCTTCCGTAAAATTCCCTCTTCCAAATCAAATAAGAATTCTTTACGAAAACTTCCTGTCCTGGAGTGAAAATTAATATTCCTAACAAAATTTCTTATTTCAGGCAAATCCCTGCCCCAGAGTCGAAATTAAATTTCTGTAAAAAATCCATAGTTATAAAATGAAAATGATAAATCTCTATAATTCCTTTTTACCAGT
Organism: Neuroterus valhalla; assembly: GCA_011762715.2. Classification (NCBI taxonomy): domain Eukaryota; kingdom Metazoa; phylum Arthropoda; class Insecta; order Hymenoptera; family Cynipidae; genus Neuroterus; species Neuroterus valhalla. Next base: position 35,525 of record WSXT02053134.1, read on the forward strand.
CAGAGTAATTGCAATTTACCAGATGCATTTAAAAATTTCTTTCTATAATTTCCTGTCGCAACTGCGAATTGTAAATATTCTCGAAAATTCCTTGTTCCGAAGCAGGATAATTGTAATTCCTCAAGTACATTTTTTTGTATAGTTCTATTCTTTGTTTCTCATGCCAAATTAGAATTATAAAACTCTTGGAGAATTCTGGGTCTCAAACTAAAAATCATGATTCTCTATAAAAATCCACAGTCTCAACTCAGAATTAAAATTCTTTGAGAAAACTCACTGTTCCGAATCAGAATCGTAATTCTTTCCAAAAAATCCCTATTCCGAGCAAAAACTATGACTTTTTACAAATTTCCTGTTTTACCTCAAAAAGAGAGTAAAAACTATTTAAAACTCACTTTTAATTTGCATATTAGTACATTCGGGAGAAAAATCACAGTAATTTTCCGTTCCTCAGGTGGTGAACGAAATTTCCCGTTATTTCCCGATTTCCCGGTCAAGTAGACACCTTGTTTATGTATGTTACAAATGAATCGCCAAGTAGCAGCTCTGTCAACAAATTGTATAATTTTATACTTTGACTAACACCAATAAAAATTCTGCTAAGTTTCAAAAATTTAAATTGCAAAATCTAAATTTCAATTGTAATTTTATGTCCATTCCTTTATCTGTATTCGATGTATGCGCAAATTTTAGCAATGCCTATAAGAATTCTTTGAAACCTCTGCAATAATTGTGCTAACTATTTATCGTCATTGTTGGTACAAATAGAAACTTTCACTTTTCATATTATTTGGTGACAACAAAATGGCACAAACAGCAGAGTAAATCAATTTCTGAACCCACATTCAATTCTCTTCTGAAATTTTAAATTACGAATCATTTATGAGTTGTTAAATATCCAAGAAAAAACTCAATCTAGAATTTAGAAGGAAACTAAAATGAGCTCAAAAAAATTGATTAACCTTGCAACTTCGAAACGAATACAATTTTCTTCAGCATGGGAAAAACTGTTCGAAGTCCGTGTTTAAATACTCTCTTATTATATATATACAACTAGTCTTTTTTCAGTATCGCAATGGTGCTTCTACTGAGACATTTTCCTCGAAACTGATTGGAATCCCAAGATCACTAGTAAAGTGGAGGGAAGAAAATGCAAAAACGTTGTCTTTGACCCTGCATCTTTCTGATATCCAAAGGACACGTTCGACAGCTCGTGTCATTCCAAACAAAAATCCATTTTTTTCCTGTTCACCTTCATCAACAGTAATAAAACTGCAGTTTGCATAGCTTTTGTGAAACGAAGAATCAAAAATGTCCTAACCTAAAACCTAACGCATAATCAGAAGAAGAATTCAATCCGCCAAGCTGACAAGCAAGAAGTAGTTTTAAATCCCTGCGTCTCAAGAATCGATGAAACTATTTCTTTCTCCGACATCTAGGAGGATGAAACTTATCCTGCAATTATTTGCGAACTGAATCTAGAAAATCAATTGCTCAAATTTTCGGCAAGAAACTTGAAACAAATTTTAGAATTCATGTGAATTCATGTACAGGGTTGTTACAGAAGTTGGATTCCGAAGTTCCAGGCCATTTCCAGGTTTCCCAGGTACACTTTTAAACATTCCTAGGACATCTTTTCCAAAAATTCGATTGAAAATTTGAACTTGAATCAATTTCAATGCATTAAAAGTTTTGCGATACCATGACTAAAAAATGAATAAAATAAGTATTCACTGAAGAAAAGTTTTTCATTATGATCCAGGAGATTACCTTTCAACCAAAAAAGATGATTTTTCAACCAAAAAGATAAATTCCTGATTGGAAGAGAACCTTTTTCAAATGAAAATATGAATTTCCAGCTCAAAATGGAATGGTCAAATCTCCAGTTGAGGAATAATTCCTTAAAAACAACAAAATAAAAATTTACAATTTTAATCTTTAAGACAAAGAATGAATTTTCAACAAAGAAGATGAACACTCAACCAAATATAAATTTTTTCCCAAACGAAAAATTTATTGAGATATATTTTCTACCGGAAAGAAGTAATATCAAGAAAATAGATGAATTTTCAACCAGATTGTTGAATTTTTAGCAAGAAATATCATCGATTAATCAGATATCCGGAGATTTAACAAACCAGATCAATTTTTGAGGAAAAATAGGTTGAATTTCAGATTGAAAAAATTAATTTTTAATCAAGATAGGGACGAAATTCTTAACAAAGAGATGAATCTTCAACCAAAAAATTCATTTTTGATGGAGTAGTTCAATTCTGAACCTAATCGTGGGATTTTTGAAGAAAAAATTAACTTCCTAATAAAATAGTTGCATTTTCAACCAAACAATGTAATATTTAACAAAACCAGATGAATTTGATAAGTACTCTTACATTTTTCGTACAGAATTCTTCTCTTCTGGTCAAAAAATTTACTGAATGATAAAAGATTCAACTATTTTATTGAAAATTAATTTTTTTCAGTCGAAGATCCATCTCGTTGGAAAGAAAGTTTATGGTAGAAACTTATATTTTTGGGTTGCTTCAATTATTATGTAGAAAAATGAAACTTGTTCAAAGTTGAACTTCTTTGCTGGACAGATAAATTTTTCCGCTTGTCTATTATTCGTCTGACTAATTTGTAGAATATTGTCTCTTTTGCTCAACATATCAACTATTGGCTACTAATGCAACCGTTCGGTTGACAATTTATTTATTTTTATTCATCTTTGTAGGTTGACAATTCAACGACTTGGTTAGAAAATAACCACTTTCTCAAAAATTCAACAGCCTTATAAAAAATTCGTTTCTTTAATTCGAAAATTCAAGTGTTTGTTGGAAATGGAACTGTTTGCAGTAAATGTTAATCTTTTTCATTTACAAGTTCGACCATTTGGTTAAAAATGTATCTTATTTTATATCAAGAGGGTCATTGGATTCATCGCTAGAAAACGCATCAAAACCATGTCTAATATGTGTTTAAAAATATGATCTACAAAGTTTGCAATAAGCTTCAAAAATATCCATAAATTTTCAAATAAAATAAACAGGAAAGTACTAAAATGGTTAATAACACTTCAAAAAGTCATGACAATGCAAGTTTTTGACCTCTTTTTCAGAATTCCACGTCTTACAGGCTGTTTTTGAAAATTCCAGGACGTTTACAAGTTTTCAGGTTATGAAACAACCTCGATTTGACTTCATGTGCATTTATATGACAGCATGTGAATTCAAATGACATTAGATTTTCAAGAGATTAAGCTGAAAAGTTTAATTTTGGGTCCCTTACAATCGGTGTAAAGATTGAAGTAGATCCAACCATTACGCAAGGTTCTGCGGAATGGAAATAAATTTAACAAATTAATAATTCGAAAGTTTTGCAAAAATCACTCATATTACCTTTTTTTTCTTCAAAATGTGCCCAAATCAGAAAAAAATGTCGTGAGATTCTAATATATTTAGTTCTTTCAAAACAAAATCTCATTTCAATAATCCTCAAAAACGAAAATAATTTCCAAAAGCTTTACACTCAGAATATAAAAAAAATGCAGAAGATTTGAGCCATTGGAATAGCCAGACCCTGAATTTAATGAATATTAAAATATTCCCAATTCTCAGAGTTTTGCAAAAATCACAAATAATTTTTTTGTCATAATCTATTCTTAATCCACCTGATTTCAAAATAAATTTGTAAGATTGAAACATTTTTTCTCCGTTGGACAAAATTTAATTGTCAATCTTAAAAACCTAAAATAATTTTCGTGAATAGGGACCTATTTCATGAAAATATTCTGGTACCGTTACGCTGTGACGTCATGAATATGACGTCACGTACGTTATGCTGTACGTCATAAATAACCGTAACGCTGACAGCACCCTGAAGACAACTTGTTTATCAAGGGATATATGACACCGGTTGAAATTTTTATGAGCACCGTTTACGAAATATAGATTCTACGAGAATCTTCTTGCATTTCGAAAAATTGTCAACATATTTTTACACATATGATAACTCATTGTTATTAGCTTTACAACAAAGTTCAAATCGCAAGAATCTGTCTACTTTTGTGATTTTTGCTATTTCATTATCGTTTCGTAATATAAGTATAAATGGTCTAATTTTTGCGATTCAAGTTTTGTTGTAATGATAATTATGGAGGATTTTTTAATGTACATAAGCTGGTTAGAAATTTTGCGAAAATTGCCTTGTAAATATGACATGAAAGAGAAGCGTCAACGATCCTAGTCTCGATCTCATTGGGGTCTAGAGATTCCAAAGAGGGATATATGACACCCGTTGAAATTTTTACGAGCATCCTCCACGACCTATTTATTTAACGAAAATGAAGCTTCTTGCATTTCGAAAAATTTTCAACCAATTTTCACACACTTTATAAATTATTGTTATCAGTTTTACAACAAAGTCTGAATGACACGCATCACTCTTATATAATCATATAAGGAAAGTTCATATTCAGTATTTGTTAAACGACTGAAGAAACTTCGTTCCTTACGCGTGTAACTTGGACACGATTACTTCTTTTCTACTTTCATTCAAAACGATAATAAAAAAAGATCAAAAATCGCAAAAGTAGCCCGATTTTCGCGAGTCAAACTTTGTTGTAAAACTAATAACAATGAAGTATCATATGTGTGAAAATTTCTCGAAATGCAAAAAGTAGCATTATGTCGTAAACCAAGCTCGTAAAAATTTTAACCGGTGTCATATATCTCTTCAAATAAATCAGTAGTAAGCAGGGGTTGTGGAAATTTGAACCGGTTTATTATATGCATTCAAAAATCCTTCATAATTATCAGTATAACAAAACTTGAATCGCGAAAATGAGCCCATTTTTACCCCATTTTAATAGAAAAAATCGCAAAAGCAGACAGGATTTTGCGATGCAAACTTTAATGTAAAGCTAATAACAATAAAGTATCAAATGTGTGAAAATTTGTTGAAAATTTTTTGAAGTGCAAGAAGTTGCATTTTCGTTAAATCTATATGTCGTAAGCGATGCTCGTAAAAATTTAAACCCGGTGTCATATATCCTTCAATAAACAAGTTGTCTTTAGGGTGCTGTCAGCGTTACGGTTATTTATTATGTACAGCGTAACGTCCGTGACGTCACAGCGTAACGGTACCAGAAAATTTTCATGAAATAGGTCCCTACCCACAAAATCTCTCTACTCTCGTATAAGGAACTTCGTTCCAGAAATAATTTTCAGAATCTTCGAATTCATTCAAATTCAACTGATTTAGGGAAAAAAGGGATTTCCAAAAATTCCAAGTGATCTCAAATTAAGCCAGGGCACTCCAAGTGGATTCAAATGACTTCAGATGTTTCAGGGTATTTCCGAAATCCCAGAAGATATTGAGAGGCTCCAAGTGATTCCAAATGAAGTCAAGACACTCCAAGTGAATTCAAATGAATTTAGATAGTTCACGCGATTCCTGATGTTCCAGGAGAGTTAAAAAAACTTAAAGTGATTGCAAAGGAAGTCAAGACACTCCAAGTGAATCAAGATATTTCAGGAGATTTCAAGTATACACCTGACTTGACGACTTTTAAACCCTCCGCCAAGGACATTTTTGATCTTCCGTTTCACATAAACGTTTCAAAATTCAGTTCCATCCGCAGTACGCATTTCTTAAAAATAAACCTTCCATTACGCGAGAGCAGAAGCTGGCAAGGAACTATGCTTTGGTTTAGTTTTATTCAGGAACACTTTAATGCATCCGTTGAAGTCTGCACTCACAAGAACGTGTCCACCGCAGCCTTTTGTACGTTGCTCAACAACAGGATCAACAGGCGTAGCATTCGCACTAACACTGTCCACATTTTTTGGATCCATTTTATTTTCCAGCTGCTCCCTGGCTTCTATCTGTTTGATAATAGTATCAGGATTTGGTGCAAAAACAGCACAAGTCACAACAGCATTATGAGCCTTAATCCCCTCCCAGAAATCATTTCTATCCCTTCGAACGCTAGAGAACTTTGAATAATCGTGATGAGTCTTCCAAATGTAAATGCACTGGTTCTCTGATCCACTAACAATATATTGACCATCAGGACTGAAACTGGCTTTGATTTGACTACTGACATTAACATATCCCTTGTATTTACACGAAAGATTCAAATCCCGCAAATCGTAAAGTCGAATCCGACTATCATTTGAAGTAACCAAAATCTTATCCTCCCCTGGCATTGGCTCGATCCCACTGATTTTTCTACCCGTAGAATTTTTTCCCCTTGTTGATCGAACGTGGATTTGTGTATGGTACTTGAGTTGATCCGTATTATAAAATATACACCTCCCATCATAAGATCCTACGACGGCAAACTTTCCATTCTGACAGAAATTAGCTGCCGTGATTAACTTCGTCTGGCCGTCCACTTCGTTCCAAACAGCCACTTTCTTATCCGGAATATTCCAGAGACGAAGTTTACCGTCAAGGGACCCAGAAAGGAAGTACCGATCATCCCGAGGATGGAATACTATCGCAGTTACGAAGTCGATATGTTGGAAACAACAGAGGCATTCTTTCCGAGATATGTGCCACAGTCTGACGGTTTTATCCATCGACGAAGATAAAACAAAGTAATTCTTTGACCAGGATACATCCAGCAGGTCTGATGTATGACCAGTATAAGTGCAGAATGGCTTCGGCATGAAAGGGCACTTTGTGCCTTCAATTTCGCTAAAGGCGCTTGCTATCACATTCGGATCTTCCATCGACTGCTGAGAAACCAAAGATTCTTGTGAAGGTGTCGGACTGACTTTCTCAGCGTTGTATTTTGTCCGCATGTCTTGGAAATAAGTAAAAGCGTCCCTCAAAACCCAAATTCTCAAAACCTTGTCTTGACCAGCAGTTGCTAATAACCTTCCACAAGCTGAGAACTTCATACACCAAACTGGACCAACGTGTTCTCCGCTCAAATCCTGTACGTGCTGTAAGTTGCAAAATTCGTATGGACCTTTGTGACTATTCGAGGCTTTCAATTTTATCCACTGCTGTTCTCCAGGATTGACTTCATCCACGATATCCATCACGTCTTCCTTGTGTCTAGCATGTGAGACTTCTTGAGCAATTGACTTCGCCTTGTCCATTGTCTTCTTCACTGTTGAACCTAAAAATCGTTTCAGCTTCTGAGTCTTTTTTCGAACTCTGCCAACTACCACATCTTCGTCTGGAGGGATACTAGACATTTTGCTGTCTACACTCTCTTCGTCACTCTCCTTCTCCTTTTCTAAACTCGTGTTACTTATGTACTCAGAAGTTAGTCTCATTATGTGAAGAGACAAGGGATTAATACACTGAGGAAGTTTGTCCTCGGCAATACTTAATGGCACTCTTTCTCCTGTGTCTAAATTCAAGACTGTTACCTGCTCCAAAATTTCCTGAAAAAATTTAAGAAACGATAAACGACTTTAACAAAGGTCTGTGAAAGCTTGTGTTTTATTTTAGGGGCCGTCTATGAACTATGTTACCAGTTTGTTTGTGGGGGGTATACAGTTCAATAATTACTTGATACATTCAAAATAACTTCTATCTTTCAGACTTCACACTCTTTCCACCCCCCCCCCCCCCCTTCCCATTGTCCTTTTTTAGCGGTTTTTTTCTTCTTCCTCTATTTTCAAGAAACTTCCCCTTTTTCTCGATTCTTTGCTCTATTTTAAACCCTTAAGTTGAAAAACAAATTATTTTTAAAGTTATCTTTTTTGGTCCAAACTTTAACAGGGTGGCGATTCGGCGGACGATTTCAAATTTCCAATCATTTCCCGGATCTTTCCGGTCATGTTTTTCAATTTTCCTGTTAAGTAGAAGTAAGATTTATATTCGTCGCAAAACGCAAACATTTATTTTTATTCATGACGTTCATTCTAAACATCCTTTAACACAACGGATCAAACATTGTAAAATATATCAATTTTGAAAAGAATAATCTAATTTTACGATCACATTTATCAATTTACGATAACAAAAAAAAAACAGATTTCGAATAAAAAAGTTTATTTTTCAACCAATGTGATGAATTTTCAAATAACATTATGAATCTTCAAACAGAAGAGTTAAATTTCAAAACAAGAAGATGAATTTTAAACTAAAAAGATAAATATCTAACTGGAGCACTTCAATTTCAAACCATGAAGGTGATTCAAATAAGGAGATTAATTTCCAAATAAAAAGAACCTTTTTTTGAGAAAAAATATGTTTTAACAAAATAGTTGAATTTCAAAGTCAAAAGATAATCATTTCCAACCAAAAATGGAACAGTAACATTTTTAGTTTAAAAAAACGAATTCTAAACCAAGCATAAGTGTTATATACTAAAAAAAATCTGCCCGCTGCGCGGGCACATTCTCATCGCGCGCTTCGCCCGCAGTTTGAGCGCGCCTAGAGCGCGCGTCTACCGGATCTCGCGCTTCGCGCTCGATGTTAATCTCACCTCGCGCTACGCGCTCGGCCTTAGTTTTTCCCAACAGTTATATGTGAAGCTTTTGAAACTTGAAAGCAAAATGTCGACTACTTTGATTTCATGAATGTGAATTTTTTTTTGTTAAAGCTTCTCCGGCTTTAACGAATACATTCTCATCGCGTGTCTCGTGCTGCGAACTCGATCACAGTTCGTCCAAAACGGTGAAGAAGTTTTGTTGCCTAATTTTTTTTCACATGTTGTGTAGTTTTTCTAGAAATTCAAATTTTTTATTTTATTTTCCACGGTTCAAAGAAAAACTACGTGTCCAATGGGAAAAATTATAACAAATTTACAGATATTTTTCAATCTTCTGTGTTTGCATTAGTCATTTCTCAAAAATTTTATTATTTCATTTTTATTGTTATTTTTCCTGATTGAAATGAAAAATACATATCCTGGTAAAGAAGCTAATAATACATATAAAGATATTCTCCTGTCAAAGAACCTGCGTCTATTTGATTTTTTCTAATCTTGTGTCACCTGTCAAAAATATCATATTTTTTATTTCTTACATGCTTTCTTATAAATGGAGCATAAACTACTTGTCCCACAAAAAGTTAATGTTGATAATTTGTAGATCTTTTCTTGGTGCACAATTTTAGTCCATTTTTATTTTCCCGTACCTCACATAGTTTGAACAAGAAAGGA
>WSXT02053135.1:8094-27487 GCA_011762715.2 Neuroterus valhalla
CACAAGACGGTGGAAGGAATCAAGCGCTTGGGAAGTGGAAGGAATCTTTCCTGACATTCTTTTGGTTACCAGTCATAAGTGTGCCTTTCCGCCCCGAAAATAGACTTCTGGGAAAGGGTGCGGATGTCACCTGAATGATTTCTGTAGTTGACCACAGGATAAGACTTTGTAAGAACTTCGGGAAGGTTAGCTGTTACATGTATTGTTCAGGGGTAGGGGTATGACTCTTATTATTCCTGTGACTACACAGAGAGAAGCCTTCTCTTCTCTCACAAGGCGTTGGAAGGAATAAAGCACTTGGAAAGTGGAAGGAATCTTTCCTGACATTGTTTTGGTTACCAGTCATAGGAGTGCCTCCCCGCCCCACGAAGAGACTTCAGGGAAGGGGTGCGGATGTCACCTGAATGATTTCTGTAGTTTATTACAGGATAAGACTTTGTAAGGACTTCTAAAGGGTTAGCTGTTATATGCATTGTTTGTAGAGGTAGGGGCATGACTCTTATTATTCCTGTAACCAGACACAGAGAAGCCTTCCCTTCTCTCACAAGGCGGTGGAAGGGATCAAGCACTTGAAAAGTGGGAGGAATCTTCCCTGACATTGTTTTGGTTACCAGAGAAGCCTCCCCTTCTCACAGAAGGCGGTGGAAGGATTCAAGCACTTGGAAAGTGGAAGGAATCTTTCCTGACATTGTTTTGGTTACCAATCATAGGAGTGCCTCCCCGCCCCACGAAGAGACTTCAGGGAAGGTTTACGGATGTCACCTGAATGGTTTCTGTAGTTTATCACAGGATGAGACTTTGTAAGGAGTTTGAAAGGGTGGAGAGATGTTTTGTGTATGTTTTTATAACAAGTCACAAGGAAGCCTTATTTTTCACAAAGAAACGTTGGAAAGGGGTAGAGGTCAGACTCTAATTATTTCTATGACCAGTCGCAGTGGCATCCCGCTGGCACAAGATATTGTGCGATTTGAACAATTATGAAATAACATCCACAAGGAATGCAGAGACAGTTATAGACTACATTCTGGCAGAAGAAAGGGCTAGAAAACTCATGGTGGGAATGGAAGTGGGTTATGAGAACGGTGAGAAGGCAGGAGAGAAGGTAAGGAAGGAAAACATGGGGAGCTGGTGGAGAGAAAAGTTGGAAGAATTCAGAGAAACAATGGAGAATGGGAATCTAAAAGGTATATAAGAAGAGGGGGTAGACAAGATAATAGAAAGGATAAAGAGAGTGAATGATAAGGTAAAAGAGGTTGTGAGACCAGAAGGGAAGGGTGCAATAGAAAGAAAAGGTTGTCGGAATGAGGAATGCAAAAAAGGTAAAGCAAAAATGAAGGAGAGTGTAAGAGAATGGAGAAGAGGGGAGATTAGCAAAAAGGAATACAATTGGAGAAAACGAGAATATGAGGGGATGTTAAACGAGAAAAAGCAGAAGGAGAAGGTGAGATAGAAGGGGGAAGTGGAGAAAGCAGTTAAAAAGAGGAAAGGTATGGGAGGTAATAAATAGGGAAAGAGGAAGTAGAAAGGGAGCGAATGAGGTTTGCTTTTTCATGAGGTATGCATTTATCAGTAATTTGTCTAATCCTTCTGTCATTTTTTGCATGTATTCGTCAATCGAAGTCACAATAGTTTCGAAACTAATTCTATCGACGTTTGTCTATTGTCTGTACGTAATGTTGTCCATATAATTGTCATCAAATATTTTTTCTATCTGCTCTATTAGTTTCGTCACACCCGGGCGTTTTTTGCACTCTCCAAAGTGAGAGGTGGCAAGTGCATGATATGAAAATAAGAAAAATCTTATTTATTTGAGTTTAATAATTTGAATAGTGACGGAAAATTGTCATTTTGTGCGAAACAAAGAGTATGCCAAGGAGTATGCTAATAGTAAAACTATTAGCAAACTACAAGAACCCTTGTTCTCTTTATATGAACTTCCAAAAAATAGTGAAAATTATGAAGTGAAAGCAAATATCAACCGATGTATAAAATCTTCGTTTGCAAAAAAAAACATTGTGAAAATATAAACATGTTTGATAAATTATCTCGTGATTGTGTGAAAATATGATTTGGACTTTTTCCCATAAATCCCCCCAAAAACTGCATACTTTCATATTATTAAATAAAAAAAATCATCTATAATGGTTGGCGAACGAATAGTATGAATGAACAACGAAGTAAACGTTTCAGCGCGCCTCGCACAATGACCACTTCGCACGGCACGCAGTGTACTGCGCAGTATATGAATTTATTGTAACTGCACAAATGACGATTCCACTTCTTTTTAACATGATTTCTTCATAGAATTCAACAAGGATTCCGATGACGTATGTTTCAATTTTCTATCGACTGGGGACGTGTATAAAAATTGACTTTAAACATAAAATTGTTCAAATTCATTGTTATTCAACAATATAAAATTGTACACATAATTTTTCTGAAAAGCTGACTCAATTTTGCGTAGAATAAAGAAATAATCTTTATTCTTATGACAAATTGAAGCGGAGATATCAGCATCCAAAGACAAGAAAATCCGCTGACTGTGTCATTATTTATTCAACAATATTTTTGAAAATATAGGAAAAAATCAAAAATCCTGAAATACGTGTCGACTTATATTACATATGAAACACACAAAAAAAGTTTCAAGAGATTTAAAATACCTTCGTCCACTTAGGTGTACGATTTGTAAAAGGATGTCTCGCGGATGATGTTATCCTATTGGCAGAGGACAAAAGAAAATTGAATTTGATGTTGACAGTGTTTGAAGAGTACGTAAGGGGCAAAGATTTAACAGTAAACGTTAGTAAAACAAAGATGCTGAAAGTTAGAAGAAGGATGGAGTGTGCGAGTAGAATAATGGGCCAAATTTGGGGCAAAGGTAAAAGAAGGCTTAAGGGCGATTGGAGGTTGAGAACATGGATGTTTGATGTGTTAGTGTGGGCAGTCGTAGGCAATGGAGTAGAAGTTTGGGGGTGGAAAGAGCAAAAAAGAGTGGAAAGTTCTCACTAAAGATTCTTGAGGTTGGTTGTGGGGGTAAGCTGGAGTTGTCCCGGATATATGCTGAGGGAAGAACTGGGTAGAGAGAAAATGGTAGTTCGGCAAGTGAGGAGAGCTTGGAAGTTTGAAGAGAAGCTAAAGAGGGGAGAGGGAAGCAAAATCGCATACACACACACAATCGCTCAAAAGAGATTAGGTCTGGAGAGAAGAGAGGTAATACAGAAGGCTCGAAATGGGAAGGAGTGAGACAGCGAATAAGAAAAGAATTTGGTTTTCACGAAGGGTATGTAGAATGGCAGGAAATAGAATTGGAGATGCTGATAAGCCATGGAGAGGAAAGATGTAGAAAAACCATGGAATCGCAGTAGAACAGGTGGCATAAGATGGTTAAGTGGGTGGGGGAACCAGAATAACTGACAAAGTTTAAAAAGGAGAATAACTGGAGTAGAGTATGGCGGTTTAGAATGGGAGAGGGAATGAAAGTGTAGATGCTGCATGGGTAAAGAAGAGATAATGTGTAGAATGGGTGGTTATGAAGTGGAGTCGTGAGAACATGTGTTAGAGGTGTGTACTTGGGAGAGAGAGGGAGGCAGAAGTGTTGTGAGTGATTTTGTAAGAGGAATATGTGGTGAGGGAGTAGAATGGATGAGGAGACTGGAAGAACTAAGGGAAGAAAAAGGCAAGGGTTTGTCCAGTCAAAGGGACGTTAGAGTAATGAAGTAAAAAGTTGAGAAATCAATGATATTGAGGGATGGTAAGAGGAAACGGAAGCCCTGGAAACTCGAACATGTGGACTTAGTACCTCTGTATATAATGTTAATTAGTCGGAAAAGTAGTTTGCAAGCGTTATACTTGCGTTAGAATAAGTACTTTAAGGCACTTATGTAACTTTTTGTAAAAGAAGCGGAGGCCTTCATATTCGTAAAAGGGAAGAGAATAAATTACAATTTTTATTGATACTTAGAAATGTTTATAACAATTCTGAAGTTAGTCAATGTATTAATGCAATAATGCATTCGTTTATTGGTATTGTTTCAAAAATTATCCATTTTTATTGGATCATGATATCTGACTTACTTTTACTACTTACTCACGTACTCTTCTGTCCATCAATTGTGTAAATTTAGTAGAAGTCAACAGAAGCATCGCTGCAAATCCCCAAGAAAACCATTCTTATTCACTTATTTGTTCACAACAAATTCACTAAATATTTCAACATTTCCGTTACTATGGAACACTTCTTTCTTACAAAAACTTCTTGTTATCTAGGCATTTCAGAATGAATCCAAGTATTTGTTAAAGAATGGTACACTTCTGAAGTCAACATTTTTCCATCGTTGATAGTTAATATTCAAGAAAAACAGTATGATCTCAAAAATAGGTCATGGCATTTGGTCGCAAAATCTTATAAGATTAAATTTTTTCTACATATTCAAGTCAGAAAAGAGATTTCTCCTGGAAATCCACTTGTCCACTGTCGTTTTTTGTCCTTTCGCAACCTCCTTCCCACGAGAATAAAATTCCAGACAGACCCTTCCGTATACTGAGAAAACGCCTTACAAGCAGGTAAAAAATTGTCGGTGGCTGTATTTTTTAACCTGTACTAATAGTGTTAGTAATGTATGTATGTACTAAGTATAATATATGTACTAAATATAATCTATGTACTCATATTATTTTATTATTGATGAGTCATAAAAATATTCTACAAAAGCTTTGATGTTCCTCGTCAAATTTAGACTCATATGTGACAAACTTAATTAGCGAGAGCATTCGGGAAAATTTGTTCAATTAATTCGTACAAAGGATGATTATGTGGATTAGATGAATCGCATTAAGACTACAAAATAATTTTTGAAGCTTAGTTTTTACATAATATAAGAATTAAAAACAGAATAGTTGTAATAGAATGTGTTGTTTAATGGAATTATTGATTATGTAGTAACTATAATCACAATTATCATCACGATATGATAAGAATAATGAAATATATGTGTATGATTCCGATATGAAATCTCGGTATGAAGCCCAAAGATAATTTTTATTTCAATGCAGGATGTTGACAAGTACAGCGAAATTTGTGCTACATTGTCTACATTATTCGGTTCATTCAGTTATGGATTTTAAGAAGAATTCTGAAAATGGAACGGTCTGAGCTAAATTAATGGATTCAATGTCAATGCTCTTAAGTTACCTCATTGTTCTTGAAACTGCTGCGTCGACATGTATATCAATAAAATACTGCAGCTCTTAATAGGAACTGTACAATTTTTCAAATATCTTTTTAAGTATTAAACTTATTTAGTTATGAAATAATGTTTCTTATAATAATTTCTATAAATCAAATGTAACAACGTTAATATAAAAGAAAACGTAACTTTGTCTTAAAAATAAACGTTAACGTAGAACAAAACTCAAACGGAAACCTGCAAGTGAACGTATACCTGAGTTTGAAGCTGTAACGTGGAACGACGAAGGATTTCATGGGCGATTTTATTACAATAATAAAAAAATGATAAAGATTTTATAATCTAACCAAATATATTCAAATAAGTATAAATTTTATTATTTTGAATACAAATTAAGTACTTTAGGTTTGTCAAATAATTTTAGGTTCATATCATTTTTCTAATATCTAATTAAACTATAATAATAAAGATTTGATATTGGCGACATTAGCCCTGAGTTCCCAATATTATGTTGAGGTTTTGTTTATCTTAATTATGCTGTATCTTTGATGCAGTTCATCGGGTTTTTTCTCGTTGTCTGTTCATTTCTTCATGATAACGCTTTTGTTCTTCAAGGATGTCATCGATACCTGAACATTACATGATTTTAAGTGTAAATATATATCCATACTGATGAAATGTATACATTCTTGAAGGTTATAGTTCTTCTGTTTACTAAGCATTTTTTTTTATTAAACTTACTTCTTGAACTTCTGTAAGGTAAACTGTTGACGTTCATATTCATATTTCCTAGAAATAAACAATATAATAAATGTTTCATTTAAACACATTAATAAAATATTACTGTACAATGTAGACATAATTTTTTACAGGTGTTGTCTCTTTATTTACCGCAAGGCAAAATTGTATCAACTAGTGTTCTTTTATTTAAAAAATGTGACGCGATATGAAGACCCTTGAGCGGACAAAAATCGATTCTCCGATTTTCAATGTTTTACGTAGATTCGAACTCGCTCTTTGAGGTGGTAAAGTTAAAAAATTCCATCAATAATAATTTATTCCGTACAAGCGTTCAAAAATTGTTGTTCGGGAGAGTCCTATCGGCCCGTCGCCACTTCTTCCGCTTCTCTTCTAAAATTACATTTGGCCGCTTAGGGGTTTTTCTTCAGAACGCGTCACAAATATATTTCTCTCGTCATAAGATATTGTAATTTCGGCACGGAAAATAGTTGAAAAACTTCTAAAAGCATTTGTTTCAAACATATAAAGCTATTTATTTAAAATTCTATTCACGTGGTATTCCTTAAATTTTTGGTTCCGTGTAACGAAAACATTGGAAAAATTCTTGTGAAAAATTTCAAATGATAAAATATACACACCAATGCAGACAGCAATAAAAGACAAGGCGAGGAACACTATTTTGAAATCCATCACTTGATCACAGCTTCATCCACTTGAAATAGAAATACTTTGAACTGATGTTGATGCTCTTACAATAGAGGATAACGATTGAATATTTCTGGCTTTATATACAATATTCTTGTTTATCAGCCAAGCGAATCACAGAGTCTGAATTATTTATTGCTCTTTCTTATGATTAGTTACGTCGGGGATTCCTCGAAAGATTCAAATTGAAACTGGATTTGTACTGCATGCGCTATTTACTTTTATCGTTATCAAAAGTCAACAATATCTTGCATGAAGAAATATTTGTTATAAGATCTAGTAGATTCAAGATTACTAAAGAGTTGGATAGCTATATATAATAAATTTTTATAATTCATATGAAGTTTGATTGATAAATTATATAGGTTGAATCGGTTTCAATTGAGCGTCCGGATTGCAGAACGACCTTAGCGCGTGGACTCAGCCAGCTCAGTAGGCAAGGGAGGGGCTGACGCTTTGCTTCGAGCCAATTAATTAAAGAAATAATTTTAAAACTACCGTCATTCCGTTCATAATTATCGGATCGTGTTGGTTTAGGAATAGAAATACTCATAGTCTTAAGCGCTCCCAGCGAACCTAATTAAATCACTTATTTATATAATTTAAAATTTTTAATAGAGCCCGAACATTTTACAACTTCGAGGTGAAAATCTCAGTTATAAATTTCAAAACAGATAAAAATTAACAATATCAGTTGAATTATCATGAATTTAGTTCCAAAATATGCCAAATTTAGATCGATTGAATTATATTAACAACAATGACGAGCATAAGTAAACAAAGAGAGCGACGCTCACATCAGGAGCATCGAGCGTCGAACCAAGCCCATGTTTAATTATGCTCGTCATTACTATTGATATAAACCGATCAATCTGAATTTTGGGTATTTCATGAATAAATGCATAAGAACTTAACTGATATTATTTATTTTGGTCTGTTTTGAAATTTTCAACTGAGATTTTTACCTCAAAGTTATGAGAAGTTCGTGTGTTAAAGGGTGGTTCCTACTTTGTTGGGCCGAAATCCGGCTGTTTTTTTCGGAAATTATTTCCGAAGAAAGTATAAAAGATAGAAGGCTGAAATTTGTCACAGTTGTTTGTCAATGTTTATTGTATTGTTGAAAAATTTGTTGGGTCGTTTAACGGAAAGGGGGAGGGGGCACTAGTAAATGGCGGGTGGTCAGTGGCGACTTCTCCCGCCCTCATAAAATCTGTACACCGTAGAATAAATCTTGAACAAAAAATAGCAAGACTTCCTTAATCTAGATATTATAGCGCACATTGTAGACTACAGTGGAAGGAAAATTAAAAATGAGAAAGTTATAAGATTTTGAAAAAAATGGATGTTTTCACGTTTTTATTAATACTTATTATTTTTTGAAACGAACAAGTTTCAATTTTTTTTTATGATCGTAGTCTACTTTGTGCGGATACCTTCTGAGAACATGTCCGAAAATTTGTATGGCAATTGCTCAATTTTTGCGCCTTATGGGACTTTCGAGAAGTCGAAAAACGTTGCTTTGAGAAAGACGCGTTTGAAGTTTTCCATAAAAAACGCAAAAAGTAAGGTTGAACTTTTGCAATATAATTACAATCAAGCATGATTTCGTACGTTTTCGGGGTCGCTGATTTCAAATCTGCCATCACATTTGCAGAATTCATTTGTTCAAACAATTTTCATAAATCAAATTTTTGGACAAATAATTTTTGACCGCTTCATTCAACGGCCCATAACTTTCGATATTTTTTATATTTTGAATTGAATCTTGCAGGTATATTTTTAAGACTAAAGACTCATGAGTATGCTTATTCAAGGTGAACACGATCCAATAATTATTAACGGAATGACGGTAGTTTTAAAATTATTCCTTCAAATAACTCGCCCCGTAGCAAAGCGTCATCCCCTCCCTTGCCTACTGCGCTGGCAGAGTCCACGCGCTAAGGTCGATCTGGAATCCGGACGTTCAATTTCTAACGTTGAGGAATCAAATCAAATCGTGATCAAAAATATATAAATTAATTGTAGCAATACTCTTATGTGGTAAACGTTGAATGGAAAAAATTTAATTTATTGTTATATTATTTAAATAACCTAATGTTATAGTACAATTGAGCGTCCGGATAGCATAACGGCCTCAGCGCGTGAACGTAGTCAGCCTAGTAGGCGAGAGAGGGGATAACGCGTTGCTATGAGCCGAGTTGATTGGACAAATATACTTGGAACTAAGTTTTGTCTAATCAAATTTGCTCGTAGCAACGCGTCATCCCCTCTCCTGCCAACTAAGTTAACTGAGCCCACGCGCTAGGATCGTCCTGCAATCCGGACGCTCAATTTCCAACGTTGAGGAATCAAATAAAATCGTGATCAAAAATATATAAATGAATTGTAGCTATACTCTTATGTGATAAACGTTGAATGGGAAAAAAATTTATTGATTGTTATATTATTCATTTAACCTTATATAAAAGTGCAATTATTATTGTTGAATTCAAGATCACATTGAAATGAAAATCTCAAACCCGATGTACAGTGGGGAAAAAACCTCCGTGGACAAATTGAATTTCATAAAACAATTATCATCCGATTATAACTTTTATCTCGTAAATGAAAGCTAATAAAATTTCGCATCGAACTGCCATGGCCGATTTTTTAATTTTTCCTTGTTTATTTATTTATTCAATAACAAAAGTGGAAAATAATCATTTTTAGACTTTTAAAGTATATCGGTTTTAGAAAAATACTTGGATTTATTTAAGGATGCACGAAAAACTTGTAGCAGCTATCTGAAAAGATATCCAATAGCAATGCGAATGTTTGGAATTTTTATCTGTTATAAACAAATAAGTTAATGAAAATAATTTCATGGGGATAAGCAGCGACTTGTCACTTGCATCGCAATTATTTGAACAATTCACTGACAAAAAGAGTTTTTGATTCGAATCAATAAGGGTTAATAAGTAATTTGTTACTTCCAAAGCAATTTTGATAAACAAATATCTATATCAGGTATTTTGTATTGATTCCATCAAGTTTTTTTCATGGAATCGGACATATATTACATGGAATTAAAACCTGAATATCATATCTGATCAACAAATAAAAATGCATAATTGTTCAAACTACCCCATGCAACAAGTGCACTGTTTGTCTGATTTTGAGGGTACAAAATTGATTTTTTGTTTGATCTAACTTCCTAATTTTCAAGAACCTTTCGATGATCTTCATAAATTTCATTAACAATTGTTCAACCGAATTTCCAGCATTTTATACACAAAGTGACATATTTACAAATAAAATAACATGGTCAAAAAGATTTGATCATTATTTGAACGTAATCAAGTGTAAATAGCTAACTTCTAAATTTTGAAGAACATTTCTATGATATTAAACAGTTTTATCTCAAGCAACATTTTGTTCAAGCAGATTTTTATCATTTTATACATAATTATACATATCAACAAATAAAATACTGTTTCCTTTTCACGCCATTACCAGTCAGTTATTTAGAAATAATTCCTTGTTATGAATCAATAATATTCCATAATTTTTAAACAAATATTTAACAAATAAATATCTGTTACGAACAGTTGATTGAACAAAAAAACAAGTTTAAATGCTGGAATCATTGTTAAATAACTGCTTTTAAATCCCGTCAAAAAATTGTATCTTATGTATAAATATGTATAATTATACAAAAAATGGTACAAATTTGTTTAAACAAACGTCTCTTACAATATATTTTTTTAATGTCATCGAAATGTTCTAAAAAATTTAGAAGTTAGTTATTTACATATAATTACGTCCAAAAAATTATAAATTCTCTATACCTCGATTGTGAAAGTTTCCATCATTTTTCCATGAATTCTCCCCTATATTTTATTAAACTTTTTTAAATCGGAGTTCAATATGAAGTTTACAGAACTCTTAAAGAGTTGTTCCAGATTTGTTCTATATTGAATCCTGGAAGTTATACAGAATAATGAAAACTCGTTCAAAGTTCGCTCTCATCCCCGACTCTTTAAATAGTTCAAGAGAGTTTGATGAACTTTTTTTTCCGTGTGCGTTTTTTTACTGCGTGAGCCGCCGCGAGAATCGAACCCGAAAGCAAATGAGTGGGTGAAAATCTCGTGCCTCAACCCACACGACTATCAACTCACTTCAATAATTCAGTTCGCGTTTCTAAGTTACTTTTGTATTTGTATGCAATAATTATTTTCAAAGCCGGTCCATTTTAAATCAATCAATTCGAAGATATTATCAGAGAGATCCGATTGGTTAGACACTTTTACACACTCTCAGTTGATCGTCCTGAAGTTGGAGCGTCCCCAATATAGACTTTTAAATGTTTTTTGTATTCTCTTTTCGTAAAATTTATCTTGATCCTATCGTATTTTCCAGAAATGATAATCATGTGTTTATGAAATAGACATGCGTACATCTTTGTTAAAAAATCCCACTTGGTCGGTCGTCAATAAGGGTCATGAACCTCGCAGGTAATGTTTAAAATACGATCACGTTGTGCGTCAGTTCAATTGTTCTCACAATGTATGCTTAGGATTCTTGGAATTTTTCTGATGGTTTTTTGTTACAACCAAAACATTAGGATGTACCCGAACACAGATCAACTTTCACAGTAATATGGTCCATTTTGAACAAAATCAGGCTCATTGTTCGTTTTTGCTGCATATGCAGTTCTAATTTTTCCAGCATGAGTTCAAAGTCAAGATTTTTTTATTTTGTGAATAAATTTATCATCATACATATCTCAAATGAGAAGCAAATTCCTCCTTAACTCTCAGCGATATTTACAAACAGTTTAAGTCATTTCAAAAATGTATTGCTCCGTTCCATGTTACACTAAAAGGTATTATGATCACAAACAAAGCTGTTTGAAAACATCGTCTGAATCTCTTGATGTTAAACTTCTATTATCATTCTTACATCTGACTTTACTCGAAAAATCTAACTTATGCATATTAATTAATATGCAGAGGTTTTTATGCATAAAACTCACAGTATGGATTGTGATGAATAAAAAATGATTAACGCATGTACAATTCTGGAATCAAGGAGGAAGTATTGTAGTAAACGAGTATAGAAGTCGTGAAACCGTGTTTACAAACACAGTAATTTTTTTTCCTTTGAAACGTATTGTAACTTGAATTGTAGGCTTCTTGTTAACATTATCTCCATACAAATTTCTTCCGGGTTGTATTCAATTTTTAGCCAATACTTGAGAGCAATGGACGGAAGCATTTACAGTACAAGAAAACAGGAAGAGAAAATCATTGTGGGGGTTGGGACTATATCTAGAGCCCAAAGACTCTTTGGTCAGTATCAAATCAGGACTATCACAAGATCTTCACAAGATGGACTGGAAGTTACCTGTCTTCCTCTTGACTGTTGCTCTTGCTGCAGGCTCCACATTCGGCACACAATGTCATTGCGACAGCGGAGAAGTGGCAACCTTACCATGTCAAATTGAAATTAAGGTAAATCTATCAAATACTACAGCAAGTGATGCATAAAAGATGCAAAATTATTTCATGTATATTTCAATTTCACTAACCCCTCAATTTTATTTTATTTTATTAGTCACCATCAGGATCTCGAGGAAAACATGGTCGTCATCGAGCTTTCCAACTTACTCCAGTCTCCGGAGTAGGACCAGGATCAGGATCAGGATTAGGATTAGGATTAGGATCTGGATATGGACCAGGTTCTGGTTCTGGTTTAGGAATTGGCTTAGGCTCCGGAAGCGGAGATGGTCAAGGTGGAGGTTCTGGTTTAGGCATTGGCATTGGCTCTGGAAGTGGAAATGGCCCCGATGGAGGTTCTGGTTTCGGACTTGGCCTTGGCTACGGAAGCGGAGATGGTCAAGATGGAGGTTCTGGTTTAGGCCTTGGCATTGGCTCTGGAAGTGGAAATGGCCCCGATGGAGGTTCTGGTTTCGGACTTGGCCTTGGCACGGGAAGCGGAAACGGCCCCGATGGAGGTTCTGGTTTCGGTCTTGGCATTGGCTCAGGAAGCGGAAACGGTCCTGATGGAGGTTCTGGTTTGGGAATTGGCCTCGGTTCTGGCGGAGGTTCTGGATATGGACCAGGATACGGCCCTGAAATAATTCTCTTGCCTCAGCAACAACCCCGACCACAATCCCCGTCTATTGTCTATTTGGCTGCACCACCATCGCCGCCACCAGTACCAGTATATTTCACTGCACCGTCCCCACCTCCTCCACCAGCATGCATTGGAGTAGCAGCACCACCCGCACCCCCACACCGCCCAGTTATAGTGGGAATACCAGCCCCACCAGCACCTCGACCACGACCCCAAATCATCATCCCCCCTATTCAGCCTGTTCCTTCCGGTCCATGGCTCATCGGTCCAGCCCCTGCTCCATCCCCAGGTCCTTCCGGTCCATGGCTCATCGCTCCAGGGCCTGCTCCATCCCCAGCTCCATCTGGTCCATGGCTCATTGCTCCAAGTTCAGCTCCCGCTCCATCTCCAGCTCCATCTGGTCCATGGCTCATTGCTCCAAGTTCAGCTCCCGCTCCATCTCCAGCACCTGGTGTCCTTATTGGTTCTGCACCGGCTAGCTCAGCTTCTTCTTCATCTAGCGCACAATCCAACGCAAATCAAGCTGCGGCCGCATCTCAAGCTGCAGCCGCTGCCCAAGGAGCCGCAGCTCAAGCTGCAGCTGCTGCTAATGCTGCAGCGCAAGCTGGAGCCGCTCAAGCCGCTTCTGCTGCCCAAGCTGCCTCCAACCAAGGCCAAGCTTCAAGCTCTTCATCTGCCAGCTCAAGCGCCTCATCATCTCCACTACTCTACTACCCTTCCCCTGCGACTGCTACCGCTGAATCCTCTGCTTCAGCTGGTTCGCCTGCCGTGCTTTACGGTGGTGCCCCTCCATCTGGATCACCTGCTTCTGGACCTGGAGTGATCTATGGTATCCCTTCACCTGGAGCTGGTTGGCCTACATCTAGCCCCTATGTGCTTTGCGGTGGAGGACCTTTATCCGGAGGATCGGTTTCAGGCCCTGGATTGATTTATGGTATCCCTCCATCTGGATCTGGACCTGGATTGGTCTATGTCCCTTCATCTGGAGCTGGTGGGCCCGGAACTGGTTGGCCTGGATCTGGTGGGCCTGGTGGCCCCATTCATCTCATCGGTGGAGGTCCGGGAGGTCAAGGGTAAATTAAAATTATTCAGATCAATTTTATCAAATGTTCTGATAATTAACTGAATGATCTATTCTACTAGCCTAAAACAAGATTGTGTTATTAGCTGCTGGAATAACATTTCTTGAAACATAGTTGAATCGAATCTTTTAAAATCTTTCGAAAACTTTGGAACTTATATGATATTTTCGAAATCTACCAAATGACTCTGAAGTATTTGATATCTTTGTGATATTTTTCAAATCTCATGAAACTACTGAAATATTTAAGAACCCTTTAAAATTTTTTTTAAATGGTTATAAACCTTCGAAACTTCATGTGGAACCTTTCAGAATCTTCCGGTTTTTTTGTAATTCCTTTGAAATCTTCAACATCTTTCGGAAATATTTGGAATCTTCTGTGGATTTCTCTGTAATTTTGTAAAATATTCGAAATCCTTGCGAGATTCCGGAAATCATTCTGAATTCCTTCTATATCTTCAAAAAACTTCGTAGAATTCTTCAAGACATCCAAAATCTTAGGAATCTTCCTGAAATTTTTTGGAATTTTTGTCAAATCTTCGAAATTTTCCTGGAATATAAAATTATTCCAAAACATTAAGAATATTTGTGCAATCTTCGAAATCTTCCAAAATCATTTAAATCTGTCTAAAATCTCTAAAGTCTCTGCGAAGTTTCGAAATCATTCTGAAATCTCTTGATATCTTAAAAGATTGTGTAAAATCTTTTGGAACCTTTGACATTTTTCTGAAATCTCTAAATCCTTTGAAATCTTTCGGATCATTTCGAAGTCCTTTTTCTTCTATAAAAATCTGTGTAATATCTTCCAAAATTCCCGGAATCTTCGTAAAATCTCCATAATCCTTCTAAAATCTTTAAGGATCGTTGTGAAATCTTTGAAGTCATTGGATACTTCTGGAATCGTTGGGATCCTTTCTTTAATTTTTTATAATATTGTAAAATCTTTGGAACCTTCGTGAAATCTTTGAGATCCTTCTGAAATTTTATTATTCTTTAAACCCTTCCTGAAATCTTCCAAAATCTTCCACATTTTTTCTAATTTTTGAAATTGTTTGTGAGATTCGTTTAAATCTTGTGGTATTTCTGAAATAATTCCAAAAGATTTGGAATCATTGTGAACTCTTCCAAATCTTTTAAGGCATTTAAATCTTTATAAAATGTTTGAAATCTTTGAATTCATTCGGGAATCTTTTTATATCTTTGAAAACCGTGAGACGTCTTTTAAAATTCGCGGGATATTCCTTCTCAAATCTTCTAGGATCATTGTGAAATCTTTGAAGTCGTTACATACTTCTGGAATCTTTCCAAGGCATATAAATCTTTCTAGAATGTTTGAAATCTTTGCGAAATCATTCGAGAATCTTTTAATATCTTTGAAAATCTGTGTGATATCTTCTAAAATTCCCGTGATATTCGTGAAATCTCCATAAACCTTCCAAAATCTTCTAGGTTCGTTGTGAAATCTTTGAAGTCGTTACATACTTCTGGAATCTTTCCATGGCAAATAAATCATTCTAGAATGTTTAAAATCTTTGCGAAATCTTCGAAATCATTCGGAAATTTTTCATGTCTCTGAAAATCTGTGTGATATCTTTTAAAATTTCCGGAATATTCGTGGAATCTCCATAATCCTTCCAAAATCTTCTAGGATCGTTGTGAAATCTTCGAAGTCGTTACATACTTCTGGAATCTTTCTATGGCATATCAATCTTTCTATAATGTTTGAAATCTTTGCGAAATCTTCGAAATCATTCGGGAATCTTTTTATATATTTGAAAATCTGTGTGATATCTTTTAAAATTCCCGGAATATTCGTGAAATCTCCATAATCCTTCTAAAATCTTCTAGGATCCTTGTGAAATATTTGATGTCGTTACATACTTCTAGAATAGTTGGGATCGTTTGTTAAATTTTTTATAATTTTGTAAAATGTTTGAAACCTTCCTGAAATCTTCCCAAATCTCTGACATTTTTTTGAATATTTGGAATTGCTCGTGAGATTCGTTTTAATCTTCTGGATTTTCTGAAATAATTCTGAAATACTTGGAATCATTGTGAAATTCTTCAAATCTCTTCAAGGCATTTAAATCATTCTAGAATGTTTGAAATCTTTGCAAAATCTTTGAAACCACTCGGAAATCTTTTATATTTTTGAAAATCTGTGTGATATCTTTTACAATTCGCGGAATATTCTTGGAATCTCCATAACCCCTCTAAAATATTCTAGGATCGTTTGGAAATCTTTGAAATCGTTCAATACTCATTGTGAAATCTTTCAAATCTTTTCAAGGCATTCAAATCTTTCTAGAATGTCTTAAATCTTTGCGAAATCTTCGAAATCATTCGGGAATCTTTTTATATCTTTGACAAACTGTAATATCTTTTTACATTTCCGAAAAATTTTGAAATTTTTGTTGAATCTCTGGAATTTTTTGACAATTTTCTGAAATATTTGGAATCTTTCGTGGAATGTTTGATGATGATGTGAAATCTCTGGAAACTTCGTGAAATCTTTGGAATCATTCTGGGATTTTGGACAATTTTCTGCAATATTTTGAATATTTTGTTGAATGTTTTATAATCTTCTGAAATCTTCGAAAACTTCGTGCAATCTTTGAAATTATTCTCAAATCCGTTGACATCTCCAAAAACCTTCGTAAAGTTTTTTGAAACCTTTAAAATCTCCAAAATCTTTGGAAACTTTGTTGAATTCTTGAAATCCTCCTAAAGTGTTTCAAAATATTATCGAAATATTTGTAACCTCTGATATCTTCCTGAAACTTGATGTGAAATATCCCTGCAAAATTTCAGAAATTTTGAAAATATTTCTGAAATATTTGAAAGCATTGTAAAATTTACCCAAATCATTGAATCAATATCCATAAAAATCTTAGTGGAATCCTCTAAAATCTTCTGAATCATTCTAAAATCTTCGGCATCTTTTCAAATCTTCAGAAAGCTTTAAAATTTCGAACTTTTCTCAGATTTATGTGATAGTTATAAAACATAATAATAAATATATAAATAATCCTAATTTTTCCCTTTTTCAAGCGGTGTCAGACGTGGACACCCCGGTCTCCATGGGTCGGGAGGACCCTCCTCCAGGTGGAGGCTGAAACCTATCTACCTTGAAGATGCTAGTGGCGAATGCACCTGCTAAATGGGAAACCTCATGAACACGATTTTTACTCTAATAGACCAAAAAGCTATTGACCTTATGACTTAAAAGTCTCCAAAATGTATGGGGAAATATAGTTTTAGCGTAATCTCGTTCTTTCGTCACGTGTCTTCTCTTATTACATTCCGAAAAAAATTTTCTCGGAATGGAGGACGATAATTGGTTCACCGTGGTTGCACAATCTTGTGCAAAGCATTTCACGTGTGTGCATAAAGACTGTATTATAGTTAATTGGGGGAATTGAAACTGTGACATTGATCTTGAAACACGATTGTATTACTGGGTCATGAATAAATGTTAAAACATTTGTAACTCTGCATTTCTTTCATTTCATTTTTTTTCTGCTTCCACTTTCTGTCCCCAATGATTGTTTTTTTTCGACAGCTATTTTCTAACAGATTTTTTTGTTCTATTTTATTACTTTCATCTTATCATTCTCTTTTCAGTGAAATTTACCACCACTAAATTATAATTTTCAGTACATGTATGATATACATTATATATATTATTATATTAATATTAATACTATAATCATAGAAGATTAGGGTGGTCCAAAAATGCATTACAAAATTTTTTTAAAATTTTTCTGCAAAACGCCCGGAAATTTGTTCGAATCCACAAAAAAATAAATGAATCTTTTTCGTTTTGGAAAAAAAAATAATTTAGAGGTGCCGAAAGCCCCGTGAAGTTTAACACGTATTTCCCATAAGAAAAAAAAGACGTGTTGTAAATTTTATCCAGAAATCTCAATATTAAATGAATTGAGTTCGAAATTCACCATTTCTCTTCGCAATCGATCACAGAATGCGAATGGAATATTACTTTTCAAATATCACCCCCATAAGTCTGTTTATTGGGTCCCAAAGAACCCCCATAAGCGGAAAAATGGGTTTTTCGAGTTTTTGGTTCTAATTATGATTTTTCTGTTGTTTTTCAAACGCAGATTGTTTAAAATACATGAAATACTACTTTATACTGATAATTAGATGTTAATTCCAATTGTTTAAACAAATTATTATTGTTTTTAGCAACTTTCTCTTAAAAAGGGTTAGAAAGTCAAGGTTTTTTAAAATTTTTTAACTTATTTTCAACGTTTCAGTTAGAGTGAGGTAGTAATCAATTACAGTTAACAAAAATAATTGTTCTAATAATTTTTATTATTCATAACAATATTCTCTTAGAATAATGCTACAAAGTTGCGATTTTTTCTGAAATTTACAACTTTTCGTTCACTTTTTACTTGGAGCGGGTATTTATTCAATTAAATTCAGCAAAAATAATTGTTTAAACAAATTATTATTGTTAATTCCTATCTTCTCTTAGACAAGTGCTGAAAAGTTGCGGTTTTTTTCTAATCTATTAAGCTTTTTATCAACTTCTCACTTAGTGAGGTAATGATTATTGCGAGTTAACAAACATGCTTATTTACAGAATTTATTATTGTTCATGACCATTTTCTCTTAGATGAGTGCAAGAAAGTTGTGGTTTTTTCTGAAATGTTCAACTTTGCTCTACTTTTTTAGCTGTGAACAAATAAAAAATAAACATTAGAGAGAATAATATCTTACGTAGTATTGTATTTTTTCAAGTAAATTATTTTTGTTCTTTTTCCAATGTTTAGAAAAATAATGAAAACAAAAGAGCTCTTATACAAAAGAGACAAAAAGGAAGGATGGAATAATTAAAAGTAGGCGGGAGGACTAGCTCTGTAAATGACTTGTAAAAGTTTTGTTTTTAGTTACAACGAGAAATGTATTGCAGAGCGTAACAAAATAATTTGGAATTTCCCCTCCAGGGAAGGAGGGGGTTCGGAGGCTTATATTAAAATATTTGCATTCTTTCTTTTTGTCTCTTTTGTATGAAACCTCTTTTTTAAAAATTATTTTTCTTAACATTGGAAAAATAACAAAAATAATTTACTTAAAAAAATACAATACTCGCATTAATTATTACCTCACTAAGTGAGAAGCTGATAAAATGTCTAATAGTTTAGAAAAAAACCGCAACTTCTTAGCACTTGTGTAAGAGAAGATAGGTATTAACAATAACAATTTGTTTAAACGATTACTTTTGTTAAATTAAATTATATATCAACTCACTTCAAGTGAGAAGTGGGCAAAAAGTTTTAAATTTCAGAAAAGACCGCAAATTTCTATCATTCAGCAAAGAAAATATGATAAGCAATGATATTTAATTGTTTAAATAATTTATTTTTAACATGAAACAATTAATACTCTAATCTAATTGAAAAGTGATAAAAAGTTTAAAATTTCAGGAAAAACCCGCAACTATGTAGTATTAATCTAGAAGAAGATAAAATAAACATCCAATTATCAGTATAAAGTAGTTTTTCATGTATTTGAGACAATCTGCGTTTAAAAA
>WSXT02053136.1:0-12901 GCA_011762715.2 Neuroterus valhalla
TTCTAAAAAATAACATCTAATTGGAAATAAGCAATTGCAAATGAACATAAATATCTGATTTTACTGAAATTGTGCGTATTATTATTGATATAGATTCAATTCACCTTATAAATAAAGCAAAGCTAAGATATCAATTCATGTTTCAAATATTTTGAAATGGCATTATTGATTATATTTCTATTCCTATAGCTTGTTGAATGTTATGTGCGCCACAATAGCCGCGTCTCTCCTAGATAGTAAGCTTCAAAACAAACGCAAATAGATTTTGTGGAAAGAATGTTTCTTCGTTGAATGCTGAGTAGCGAATATTCGACTTAAAAAATTCAGAACCGCATTCGAATAGAACCGCCTCTTTACCGGTACCTGTTAGGTCATCTACTTCGTTTGATCTAAAGCCTAAAATATCTAAGGGGCGAGATGTATGCTGTTCAAGTAAGCCGCCCTGATATCGCTTTTTCAACGTTTACAGTTATTGTGGTGCAGACTTTGCAGGTGATACGGATTCTCGTGAATGAACGTCTGGGAACCTTTTTTTTTGTTTGGCGATGCATCGGTAACTTGTATGTCACAGAAAATACAAGTGGTTGGTCAAAGTACGACAGAGGCTGATCATATAGCTTTAGCAAAAACAGGCAAAGAGGCTTCATGGCTGCGAAACCTATTACTAAACTTGAGATGCGGTCGAATGATTTTCACAATTATTATATGCGACAATCAATCAGCAATAAAAATTTGTTAAAAATCCTGAGTATCATCGTCGAATGAAACATATTGACGTACGTTATCACTTCATTCAGGACTTGGAATACAAATAGGTGATTTAAGTGAAATCCGTATCACCAAGCAAACAGGCAGCAAATATTCTGACAAAGATTTTCTTCAAGCCATGAAGAAAATTCAATAAAATGTGAGATAGAACAAGCAATTATAACTTACCTCCAAATAGGCTAACACATCCGGTGCATTTCTTACCCAAACAGCCGCAATTTACCTTGTATTTAATATGGAGTTGATTTCCTTCTTCATAATCACCCACAAGATTAGACGACAGAATTATTGGTAATGAAAACTTCGGAAATTTTCTCACGAATTTTAAATACACACATATCGCGCATTCAATGCGGTACACAAAATATTAGGAGCAATGAAAAGTTCGCAAATTAAGGAACACTTTTGCTAAATGGTATCAAACCTCTCGCGTCCATGTGCCGATACTTTGTTCTATTTCTCCCTCCGTATCGTTGTTCCTGTGACGTGTTGTGATGCAGGAAAGTGTAACGTCATGCGTGTGCGGGGATTAACAGCCAATACCGTTAAATCTGAAAATTTGGATCAATAAATAACCTTATACAAGATTATATCACATTGAACTATCTAAGATACGTTTAAACGCGGTCGATTCAAATGATGGAAACAGGATAGCGCTGATTGGCCCATTCGCGTACATGTGTTTAGCACGCAATTGAAGCAGAGTCCGATGGGTTTCGCTCGTATCGTCGGTAACACTGTAACAGGCGGTAATTCAAAAAACTGTAACCTACAGTATGAAAGAATTGTGATTTTGGACGAATTACCATATGCGCTCTAGGTTCATGGTCTCAACTTTTACCTTGCGGAATAATTTCGGAGTCTTTGTTTTTGAGCGGAGAGATTTCCAACTGAACTGGACGAATTCCCATTTTCACTTCAGTGTGATCGACTCAACTTTTACCCTGGGAATTAATTCCGGATTGCCCCCAGAGTCCGCATTCTTGAGCAGACTGATTTCCGTTCGAACCGGACGAATTCTCATTTGCACTTTGGTGTTCGGGGAAAGTCAACTTCAACTTGTGTATTGATTTCCGATTGATTTAGACTTGGTCAGGAGTGCAGGTTTTTGTCCGAATGAATTTTAGCTTAACCCGGTTCACCTTTCATTTTTGCTTTGAAGAAAATATTTT
The DNA here is from genome assembly GCA_011762715.2 of Neuroterus valhalla. NCBI lineage: Eukaryota > Metazoa > Arthropoda > Insecta > Hymenoptera > Cynipidae > Neuroterus > Neuroterus valhalla. The sequence goes on from WSXT02053136.1 coordinate 1,941, forward strand.
GGTTTTGAACTACTGACTAATTTCGGATAAAGTAGGACTCTTTTCAGACTCGACCTTCCTGATTCGGACTCAACCAGACAAATTTCCGATTGCTTTCGTCTGATCTGTTGACCATTCTCTACCCAGAAAATGATAGTGAAGTTGAATTTCTTACAACTTCCTAATATAGGCAATCAAAGTGCAGTGTGTTACGATAAGATGATAATTCTAGGAAAAACGATTTTTTTAAGGGCAGAGTTGCCAGATACATCGCATTCTTGCATTTCTCAACGCATTCTGAGACTCGAAACCACAAGCCGCACTTTGCGATGCGAATGGCGCACATCTCCGGAATTTGAACTCTTTATAGATTCCTCTGCTCTAGACCAGATGCAGAGCTGTTACTTATGTGCATACAAAATCTCGATCCCAAAATGGCGCTAACTATAGTTACAAATTCAATTCATAATTGCCAGATTGCAAACTAGCGGGGATTAGTTCCTGCAATAGCGCCTATATAAACTTTAAGGTGAGGTCAGGTTGTATGTTGCGTCAACATAACCTAAAAATCTATACAAAAACTACAGAGCAAACTCCGACAGTCTGTGATCTGCGGTTCTAGTTCACAAGAAAAGGTATATTGTATACATTAAAATTTGTACAATACGTTGATATTGAAAAGCTCAAAAACTGGTCTCCAGGAAGCGATAGCTAAGATTAGGAGCAGGGTGACACATCGATGACGAGAAGAGGAGAGTATGCTAAGCACGGGAGCGATTCCGGGTCACGGTTGAGCGAACGATTTAAGACCATGGACGTAGAAATTAACGGGACGGAGCAAAAAGTCACGTCCGTGACGAGCGGGTTGACTTGATTCATCGGGAGGAGTGGGATATCCTCTCTTACTTTAAGGGCGCCTTGGCGGCTCTGGATTGGCTTACGCCCTAGTAGTACGTGCGCCATGAAGGAGTACTGAGGAGTACTCCTTGTGTGTTTGCCGAACAGATGTGTAACGAGAATGCGTCCAAAAATTCGTTAATGTTCATCACGAATGAGAACCAAGAATCAGTTTTGCGCACATGCGCACTCGTGGTTGCCATAGCAACGAGGTCAACTCGCGTTTGGAAAGTTGATCGGGTTCTGTTCTGAAATTTTCTGTGCAATGCTGTGTTTACGAAATTGAAATGTGACTCTCAATCGAATGTTAGAAGAACATGTTCGAAGTTTAGGAGGTGCACGAAATTTGCAGAGTAAGTATGTGTTTTCACTAGTTGGATATATGAAGGAATTCGTGATATCAGTTTAGATGTTTGTGAGCATTGAAGAATATGATGTCAACCTAACCTTAAAACGAATGTTTTGATTTTTCTGTAGAGTCTTTATACATAAAATATGAAATATATGTGGTGAATAAAATGGAATAACATATTTCCGATGTATTTTTCTTGCAGTCACGAAGTGTTTCACACAAACGAACATAACCTACGTATCCGGATATCAAAATATTCAAGGGAGTAGGGATAACACGTGACATCGAAATTAGCACTGCGCATGTGCGCGAAACTGACACTCGGTTCTTATTCGTGGTGAACATTAACGAATTTTTGGACGCTTCCTCTCCCCACTCCCAACATCTGGAGATACTACTCCTTAGTACTCCTTCGTGACGTACGCTGACTCGCTCAGCTCGCTGGGCACGCTGAGAGCCCTCCAAGGGAGTAGGGAATGCATGCGTTGTGTGCGCGTTTCCCTTATACACGCGTTACCAGTCCCATTCGGTTTATATTCCGTCCCGTAAATTTCTATGTCTATGTTCAAGACAGGCTGTTCACCGCGGCCCGGCGCTTGGTTCCTCGGAATCTCGCCAAATAACAATTCTTCCGTAATAGTTTTGTTGCATATTTTTTCAACGTTTTTTTGTACATTATTGTTCTTCATGATCCAGAGACTTCTGTTGGAATTCTTTTTGAATAATATGGGAGAATCATTATTATTGTTCAAGGTATCATGAATGAAACTTATGCTCTTCTGTTAAAATGCAAGCTCTGGTAGATTTATTGCTCGGTCGACCAAGGAGAAAACAAGACTCCTTTCACATGGAATATAAGAGAAAATCTTACAGAAGAACATAAGTGTGCGTAATATAGCTATACGACTCTGGTACTAGTCAGTTTCTGAAAAACTTTGGTTTGAGATTACAGTTTCGTCTAAGAAGGTTTTTCTTCTATCAATAGAATAAACGAATTTGTAGTAATCCACCCTTCTGATTGAAGTCATTTTGCATTCTAACTAAGTCATTCTTGTCGAAGCAAATAAGAGTTTCATACAACTGGCGTAAATAAAAAAAAAAGTATTTCAAATGACGTATCATTAACAATGGTTCACTTTGCACCTTGATAAACAAGTCCTTACACCACTGATTATACAGGGTAACCCCGCGAGAACTGTTTCTAATTTTATGGAGGGGTGGTGCATAGAAAAAGCGGAAAATTTTTCTAAAATGTTTTGGTTCGAAGCTCATTCTCGGCACAATAGAGTTTACAAGTTATACTTACGTGTAAACATGCGTGACGTAGACATTGTGACTGACACAGCACGCGCATGCCACACATGCTCACACGTTCACACACCTTGCAACCTCTATTGTCTGAAAAATAGGTTTTGGATCCACAAAATTGTGGATACTATTTTTCTTATTTTGTTGTGCAACATCCTGCCGCGAAATTAACTACAGTTGCCGAAAAACCCCCTGTCGAACTGCAGTAATACAGGCTTTTCTTAATTAATCCATCCAGGAATATTATGTGGCGCAAGTTGCGTTAGTCCTCCCCAAAAAATTGTATCATTAAATGGAGCTCGAAGGAAAATGTGCGGGATGACTTCATTAATCGGCCATATTGGGTAGTTCCGGATTCTAAGAACTGCTCCTAGGACATTCCTCTTCGCTATCCTAATGAAAGCATGTATGACTGAATAATCAACCAGATTTTCGTTTCCGCGAGGTACTCTGATATCCGCTTTCATATCCAGGACATAATGTTCCTCGGAATCAGGAACGTATACATAAACGCACTCTCTTGACACAGGGATTCCATTTTCTCTCTCCAGAATCCAGGATGAGGGAGCCCCTGCGTAGCTCAAACGTCCAGAAAAAATATGACCACTGAATAGCAATTGTATATAAACATAAGACTCTCCCGGAATATAGATCGCTGCACCTAATTTTTTGGGAAGAAAAAAGAAATTCATTAATTTTCAACAAAGGAAAGTCAGTCAGTAAGTAAATGAATGAGCAGGGGAGGCCTCTGTTACCAGTACCAATAAGGATTTATTGAATGAAAATTATCCCAAAGTTCCACCTGATATCTGGAGATCCTAAGTGCTTTAAGGTTAATTCTAGATAAGATTTTTACTTCATGTATAGCCACCCTATTCGGGTTTTTTACTTATCCATATTATCCCTTTCCACAGAAGATCGTCAAACATTCAACGCTTCAACTAAAATCTCTTCCTAAAATACCTGCACATTCAAACTCTCGTAATAAACCTCCTATCAATACCTGACGTGCTCATTCTCTATGAAAGTTTCGACCCTCTGAACCCTTACCATCTTTAGATGGGTTCTGATTAAGAACGCACGCATATGCTTCAGCGTTTGATCAGGGGAGTAGAAAACTGCAGAATCCCAAAATTCTCAAGATTCGGGATTGCCTATGAACGATTTTGGATGCAGAAATGTGAGTACTCATGCCCGTCATCAGCGAAAAATCTCAAGCTCGACAGCAGCTAAGCTTAGTGAGAACACAACTAAGCAAGAATCCCGAACGGTCACTTACCCAAGCCCTAGCCGTGACCATTCGTGCTTGAAATCCGAAATTCCGACACGTTGAGACTCAATACCCAGCTACTTGTTCAAGGTTCTCATAAGTAGATAGGAAGCTCCGGTACATTTGCAAGGAAGGTTTCTACCAAAGCATATTTCATTGTTGAATGCTTAGTTTCGAATACGCGACTAAATAAATCCACAATTTCATTCTAATAGAACCGTCTCTCTACCTGGACCTGTTAGGTCATCTAATTCGTATGATCTGAAGCCTAAAATATCGGAGAGGCGAGATTTAACTCTGATAAGCCATAAATATCAGAATTATTCTTGGCGGATTTTGATTGTATGTTGTTATGCTGTGAGGCATTCTAGAAAAATAGACTCAGCGCCAGTCCTTGATATATGTTCGAAGTGAATCCACAGGAGTGTATCGAAAAAAGGTAGTCATCAAACCGAAGCTGATGAGATTAGAGCGTTGCCTTTCTCATTAGATTGTTCTCTATCTAAACAAAATAACGTAAGCATGCATTTATTATTACAGGACAAGGTGCGGATCTTTTCCCACAGTGCCATAAATTTTCAATGGCGGAAGCTTCATGCAGGCCCTTGAAATCAACGATATCAATCACGAAAGCTCAAGCAAAGATTTCTCCGCAGGCACTATTAGATCAAACTAAAAGTCGAATTTTTATATACGAAAAAATAATCCACTGCGATACGCTTACCAGCTGAAATGATCTATGAAATAAGAGACGATACAACCCTGCTCATGGGGATTCCAAAGTATCCCTGACCATTGGCCATACAAGAAAAATTTTGGAAACACGTCCCTTAATGTATGTAATGGAAATTTATTTGATACTACGACTACCTATTGCGTTGATCTACGAATGAGAATATACTGTTGTAGAAGAATCTGCATTCGAAATTTCTGAGATTCTATCGACCTGTTATTCTGCAGTATGTGAGAGCTTAGCAGATGTCATCACAGGACCAAAATTGAAAACGCAAGCTGAAAGTGATAATATGAGACCCACAGAAACTATATTAAGTGATAGTATCATTCGCATACAATTTAGCTAACGTTCAAGTCTACAAGATGGTGATGTATGAAGTATCGTAACACACGAAAACCATGCAAAGTTGTTGCATGTCCCATTCAACTCCGAAGTAGTTTAATGATATTTCTAACATGAGAAAGGGCACATTTACTGCAAATAATAATTCAAGAGGCTTGAAGAGAAATTCAGGAAATTAGAGGACGGGAATTCAGATAATGGAGAGGAGAAATCAAGAGGACTAGCGGCGAAGCCTGATACGGGAATTTGAATAGAAAAAGAAAGGATGCGCGCACATCTGGGAGAAATCAAAGTAAGACTACACTGAGAGGAAGTTGGCACAGCCACTGCGCCTGTACCGTAGCCAAAATGCCCAACTGGACACAATAAGTGTGGTGCAAAAAAGCGCAGTAGCTGCGCATTTTTGCGTGCTGGGCGAGCACGTTAGAGTACTAGCAGCGCCTTCGTAAGTATCTACAGTGCGCCCAAACTGAGAGCGCGCGTATCAAATCTCTGTTTCGCCCCCCACCGTCCTTCTTTAGCGCTCTGTATGGACGTTAATGAAGGATGGCCACTACCGTAGCATGGTGGCGCTCACTATGCTAACTACCTCTCAGTGTAGGGAACGTACGAGCGGTAATGATTCTAAGGTGAGAGGCAGGAGATAAATTGAGTGCGCGCTTTGTGAACGTCGCAAACAAGAAGGGAAAGAGAAGAATGATGGGAAACACGAACGCACCGAATGGAAGCAGTGAACGAATTGGAGAAGATTTTACATGCAGAGTGAAAAAGTAGATGACTAAGCAGAGAGAGGAACCGGATAGGTAAATACAAGTTATAGGTAAACGGATTAACTTGGAGCTGGAATGGAAATAGAGACAAGCCAAAAGCAAAAGGGAAAAATGAGTATTAAGGTGCTCTTCACGCTTGTGTGGAGCATGGTTTTTCAAGGTCATTCTTCGAATTTTTCCCAAAAAAACTTCGAATTATATTGAAATTCCATCTGCATGACTTAATTATGTATGTTTTTGACAATATAGATAATTTCTTCAATGCCTTGAGTAAAATGGCGGCTGTAGCGAGATATGAAGATGAGACCAATCTTCGGAGAGCCTTCCACGGCCTTAGCTTATTCCTTATCTCCGTTGATACGAAAAAAAATCCTCCTAATCAATGGACTAAAAGCGAGTGAACCACTCAGGGGTTTCCAGAAGTATCAATTTTAAAAGGAATGCAAAATTCTGAAAGAAAAAAGTTTCTCATAAAAAAAAATTGTGATAAATCATTTTCAAAATAAACCATTTCTGACTTATCAATAAAATTCTACGTAGTTCACTTGAAAATGATATTTGAAAGATTATGTTAAAATTCCAACTTGATCGGATGAAAATTCAATTAATTATACATATGGCGCCATTCGAAGAAATATAGTTGCGAGAAAAACTCGTTTTAGCTCACGTGTTCTACTATCTACGAATTCGAACTCACATCACGCTACACGCCAATACCCTAACACAAAAGCAATTTAAACTGTTACCAGTGTGAAAATAGTTATCGTTAGTATGTAAAGTAGAAGGAGGGAAGAAAAAGGATGGGAAGCTATCAATAGATGAGTAAGAAAAAGGAATAGAAATTTGACGTTAATAGGGATTGATTTAAATGCCTGGACAGCAGAGTTAGAGGACAGAAAATGAGGTTAAGGAAGCGGAATTTAAAGAAGAGATTCAAAGTAGTAAGTAGGATATGGGAGAAGAAATGACATTTTCACGGCTTGTCTGGTGGAAGTCCAATTTTCATTGCCTTCGAAGAGCCGCGAAAATGGCGGATTTCAGAGCTCGGCTCGGCTCGATTTGGTTCGGCTATTTCCGGTTAGAGTCGGCTCAACTTTCAAGCCATTCTATAAAACAGGAGATCTTAAGTTCCATCTGTTGAATCTTCTCTAATTTTCTGCATTTTTCCAAAATATTACAGTGACCTAAATGTTATAGAGAGATGATATTATCAATAAACAGGAAAAACTTTCCAATTTATCCTTGTATTTATGCATTTTCGTGAAAATTCATATCCCTATAAATTCGGAAACTTTTTGAACAGATGCAATTAAAAATATTTTCAGAAAGGAATATGCGACAACACTGCGTGACGGATGTAAGACTTAAGTTTTTGAGAAGGTGAAGAAGAATATTTAGATAGGAAGTTTAGATCGTTAGTTTGGATAGAAACTTTGAGATGTTGCGTTTCAAAACGGCAGAAGGATGGGTGAGAAGAGGAGAGAGACAAGCAGTTGAAATGAGCAGTTTGAGAGCAGAAAAGTTAGTGAGAATTCGAGGAAAAAATGGGAAACGAAGACATACGATGTTTTAGGAAGAAAGGAGTAAATACACTGCTCCACAGTGGTCTGAAACGCTAAAGAGTTGGCAAAATTTGAGAACTAAGTGAGCCCTCGCGAAAATTAGTACCTCTATGTTTTTGGGGTCGGGGAATTCAAATTCATTGTCAAAATGGCCGCCAGAAAAGGCAAATCGTTCCGAAAAAAATTCATGTTGCAGACGTCAAAATCAGTACAGGTTTGGTACAGGGTGGTTTTCGAGGTCAAAGAATCCGAATTTGGGGTCAAAATAGAGGAAAACAAGATGTCGGACCGTTTTTCAAAAAAATTACGCTACAGGCGTAGGAATCGGTGTAGGGGGGTTTCGGGGGACGATAAATTCAAATTTGTGGTCAAAATTTGAAGGAATAAAAAGACTGCTACGAAATGGTGCACAGTTTTCGAAGTAAATTATTTTACAAACGTGAAAATCAGTAAAGAGAGGTTTTAGAGAGTCAAGGAATTCAAATGTTCGGTCCAAATATAGAGGAACAAAAAACCGAAAAGGGCGATTGCATGAACGTAAGGGTTGTTGGTTTAGATAAAGAGGAAGTGATGGAAAGTAAAGGAGTGATGGAGAAAGATAGATGTGTAAGTAGGAGAGGAATTTGAAATAAGATAATTTCTGATAATGCATATAGTAGATAAGGAGAATCAAATAAGTCATAGTAGATAAGAAATAGGTAGGAACCGCGGAGGCAGAGTTTGGCAATGCGAGGCTGTCAAAATGTTGGAAAATGCGTGCGAGGCGGGGCGAGGAGGGCAAGGCTATGAGAGCGAGTGAGCGGTTTTATTATCAAGGTATGAATGGATGATATTGCATGAAGTGTAGACAGATGTAAGATTTGAGTAAGCAATGTGTATCTACTAATTAAATAATTAGCTACTAATTTGTGTCCCAGTATAAAATAAATAAATCATCACAAAAAACGGACGGATACGCCAGGTATGATAGGGACTAAAAAAAGTAAAATTTGAATTACGGTCAAACTATTAATTCATTCATTGTATTCAATAGTGAAATCCAATGACAAAATGGATTAATATCTCACATTAAAATATACGTCTTACACTTGAGACGTACTTCAGGTATTCCACTATATTTTATGATAAGTTCTTTGCTAAGATATCTTAAAATAAAATCGTGAGTCATTAATATGAAAGAAAGTAAACATTGTTTAATAATTAGAAGGTAATTTATCCATCCACGACTATCTTAATATTTCAAGTTATTCCAAGATAAATACGATTTATACGATCCCATATTACTAAACTGCCTTCAGTCATATCTACGAGCGCCAATGCACTTGCGTCATTTTTATGAAGGAACAGTGAATGACAGAAAATATGCAATGTAAATAATTCAAAATTGAAATGAATACTTGTTGGTAGGAATGCTAAGTATTTTGTAAAAAAAGATGCTGTAACAAATGTGAATTGTTCGAAAATTTATGGATTAGCAGCAAAAATACATGGAAATTTAGTCGCGCAGTTGTTTTTTTTGTTCAGACAGATTCAGGAATCAACTGGATAATTTTATATTCATATTTCTGTATCAAGGAGTCAGAACTTCATTTCATAATTTGATTTTAGGTAGGCGCGGCCTGTTTTCGAAATCATGTTTCCTATTCATACAGACTGAGAATGAAACTGGACAATTTCTCATTCTCAATTTGGTTACAACTTCAACTTCAACAACTTTCAACAACTTCAACACGCGGATTATTTTCGAATGGATTTGGACTGACTCTGGAGTAGACTTTCTTTGTCAATTCGGATTTAGTATTCAACCAGGCGATCTTTTATGCAATCAATGAGCAGCTTCAACTTGCAGCATATATTCTTATGAATTTTTAACTTAATGCGTCGTGCTCGTTTTTTCCGGATGAATTTTAGGTCAGATCGAACAACTTTCGGTTTTCACTCTAACGCGAGTAAGGTAAGTTTAACGATCCGATACCATTTCCCAATCAGATGTGACTCTTTCTTGAGTTGTTCTTTTTTGTCCTGATACATTTCGCACCCCGACAGATGAATTGCTGACTGATATCGTGCAGTTCCCGGATCAGACCGGACATGTTCCAGAGATAAATCGAGAACACGAATGACTTTGGATGATTCCGGATAAATTCTGGAATATAAAATTCTCAGCAGGGATCAAATATAACTGAACATGCACGCGGACCCCGCTGCTAAGCCTTCAAATGCATCCTATTGCACTTGTACGCGAACTGAATGTCCTTTCCGAAAGAAGTGCCTGAAGTTCTCCTCGTTCATTTGATTTCCAACTCTTCCGGAAGCAAGTGGCGATTGCCGTTAGTCAGCAGGGATCAGTGTCAGTAGTCATGGAAATGTTGGGCTTCAACAATCCATTTTTTGGTGTATGCAAAACATTGGTAATTGAGGTAATCTTTCTAAATACGAAAACTCTTGGAATAGTATGGAAAACCACTGACAATGCCCTTCTCAATAATTATACAATTTAAATTTGATTCTTGTGAACCTAAAACTGCAAAAGAATCAAAAGGTTTTGAATCGATTCTTTCACGAATCGTAAAGTATTAGAATGAATATTTCTGATTCCATGCGCAAATAGTTTCTTAATCTTGCTCAGCAAGCAAAGCAAATCATATGAAAATTTCAGAAGGATGAGATGTATAATATCTCGTTAATTTCCATTCTGAAATTCTGAATCATCTATTACGAATTTATTATGTATTCAAAATTCATCTATTTCGTCAGGTTTCAAAAGTAAATGACCGCAAAAATGTCATAATCATGATCTTCAGCTAATTCGGAATGGTTTGTTCTTCAATATGACGTCACAAGAATATTTTTCTACCAGATCAAATGTAGCTACAAAAAATCAACAGTAACTTATACGTTTTACCAATGATTTGCTTCCAATATCAACTGTTGTTATTATTGTACATATATTGTTCACATTCTGAGAACATGTAATATTCCTTATTATAGTGATAAAAATTTGTTTATATAAAACACACTCACTTATCAAATCGAAGAAAAACAGGCATGGAAAGAGTATAATTCCGATTTTCATTTTTTCCATGAATAGAGGAAACAATGAATAACCAGAGACTGATATTTGCAAAATTTTGTATAGACGATGAATGCAAAAGTTTCCGAGAACATGAACTGATATACCGAGCGGTATCTGATTGAAAAGCTTTATCACATGCTTGAAGGAAACGGATCATAATTTAAAACAGTGTTAACAAGCATCCTCAAACCTGGGATCAAATGCCGGAAAACTGAGATACTGAGGTTTTGACGAAACTTAAATAAATTACAAATGACGAACACATTGCGGTAAGTGCAGTTTCGAATGTTTTAAGACGAAATTGAACAGGTGCTGAATCGAGATTGGAGTTTAAAACAACACCTTGTCTGAAAAGATTGTGACATGATCGTAAAAAACGTTATTTCTGAGTATATAGTAAAAAAATGGCGGATTCAAGGCGGCGAAACATGATGCAATGTTACAAAAAAGAACAGAAATGAACTATGAGGCAGCGATGATGAATGGGGGCTCATGGGGAAATACTAAGTCCTGCTTTTTCCACTGGTTCAAAAATTATTAATCCTTGGAGCATTTTGTGGTTTTACGTGTTCGGGGGGGGGGGGGGGGGCGCAACCTACATCCAAGTCCCCCCAAGAAAATGCCGCGGACCAGGGAAAATCCCCGGAACTCCCCCACATAAGGGCCGCA
>WSXT02053147.1:0-12901 GCA_011762715.2 Neuroterus valhalla
TGAGACAGAATTCCTCTAAACTATCATTTGGATCTTTTCGAAATAAGATCTTCTGATACATTGCATCGTCTGGATGCCCCAAAACCTGCCGATACATAGGTCCGACCATTAATGTTTCATTTAAGGAAATGCCCGATGACGTTTTTGCCGAACCATCGAACACCACGCGCATTTTTGTGGTTATGCTGTCCTCTTTCATCACAGCATGATGAGGAAGATAAAATCCGGGTACAGTGAGATGCTTATTTTTTATCAACGACATGTGTTGAAGATCATTATATTCCTTCAAGAACGTGCAGTAATTCTCTTTTAATTGAGAATTTTTGTTAAGACGATTTTCTAACATATTTAGGCGACGGAGAGCCATAGAACGCGAATCTCCCAAATTTCCTTTCTTTTCATTAAAAGGCAACCGAACGACATATCGACCTTCAGAGGTACGCTGCGTGTGCGTTGCAAAATGAGTTTCACACGCTTGCTCCTCTGGGGACAGCAATTTTTTAAATGGAACTTCCTCCACTTCCCAAAACTTTGTTAGATTAGCGCCTAAGGGCGTTGAGTGTGTGATGAAATTACACTGATAATTACTCTGCAAGGAAAAACTATTTAATTCTCCTGCTACTATCCACCCGAGATGCGTTTTTTGCAATACAGCATCGGGATGATTTTTTAACGAAATCTGACCTGCACATAACAATTTGTAGAACAATTTCACCCCGATAAGAGCATCGATTTCTGCTGTCTTGTAGAATTCGGGGTCAGCGAGAATTATATTTTTTGGTATGACAAAACTAGATCGATTAATCGAAATTGATGGCATATTTTTTGTTATTTGGTTTAGAACGAAAAATTCAATTTTTTTCGAATAATGATTGAATCGCGATTGTAGAGTCGCCGAAACCGAATGTTTTATTTCTGTGGAAATATTATCCACACCCGAAACTGAGATTTCAACTGATTTTCTCGGTAATTTCAAAAAGGAAGCTGTTGCTTCAGTGACAAAGTTGGCTTGTGAGCCCGAATCTAAAAAGACACGACAAGTCTTTGAGTCTCCCTGAGCATTGACTAGATCGACAATTGCAGTGCCTAGCAAGCCCTCGGACGAGATGTGAGCATGAAGATTAACGAGAGTTGAATTTTGAACGACAGGTGCAGTTTCGACAGCCTCACTAGACGGTCGTTTTTCGAAATGCAAAAGTGTGTGATGCATTTTGCCACACTTACGACAAGGACTGCCAGTGTAGACAGAAAAACGATGACTTGAATGCAAACAATTTATACAAAGCCCTGCTCTTTTTGTGGATTCAAAACGTTTAGGCGGCGACAGTTTTTTAAAATGTTCGCACCCATAAACTAGATGTTCGCTCTGACAATGCAGGCAACGGGGAGTTGTAGTTGAAGTTGCGAATACTTGCTGAAAACGATGATTAGGTTGTTCACGAGAATATTTTTTATCCGAAGAGTTTTGGAATCTACCTTGAAATTGACTAGACTTTGTGTCTTCAAATTGCGCACGACGTTGAAGAAAGGCTATCAATTCCCTATAAGTGGGGTTTTCCGAGTCACAACTTACGTTATTAGCTTCCGTTATTATTTCGACTAAAAGAGTATCCCACTGATCGACAGGTTCTTTCAATGCCTCAAGTGCTCTTACCTGTTTTTGGATTTGATCGACAAATAAACGAACGAGATATTCTTTCGACATGTATTGTAAATTCAACAAGGCTTTTACGTAAGTTTGACGAATTATTTTTCTGTTGTCATAGCGCTCTTTGAGTAATTCCCAAGCGACTATGTAATTATCTGATGAGAGTTCTAGAAGGGCGATAATTTTCGCGGCTTCGTCTTTTAGGGAAACTTTGAGGTGATATAATTTTTGGATGTTTGGCAAATCATCATCGTCGTCGACAAGAGATTCAAACAAATCATGAAATCCCAACCAGGCCTCGTAGGATCCACTTAAAGTCGGTAAATTTAAATGCGGCAAGCTTTTTTTTTGTATTTCGGACGGAATCGGTACGGGTTTCGCGTCCGCTGCTTCGAGAAGACGATGATTGTGGTTGATTTAAACAATGATTATTTAAAAAGGCTTTCACTTTTCCGAATGCAATATAGAATTTCTCTTCGTACTAAGTACGGGCTTCGGCATGGGAGGGATCTGCCGCAAGAACTTCTAATTCAGTATATACTTTATTAAATTCTTCAAAATCCTTATCAAGGTCATTTGTTCTTTTTTCGAGAGTGGGGAGATCCCGATCAGCGGAATATCCATCAATAAATTTCAAGAAATTTGTTATTTTTCTTTTACAATTCGTGATTTTAGTTTTTAGTTCCGCAACCTTTGTAGCCATTGCGACTTTTTTTGGAAATTATTAACACGAGCGACATGAAACGAATTACATATGAGGGAGTTGAGGAAAATCAGAAAAGAAACTTGATGGTACAAAATTTCGCTTACCCTCTTAAAGGGAAAAGCTCCAGGTCTGGATGAAATTTCAAATGAAGTGTAAATATGGGGGGAATGAACTAGAGGAATGAGCATGGATAATGTGCAATAGAGTATGGAGAGGAGAGGATTGGCCAGAGATGTGGCAAGAAGGCGTAATGCTCTCGATATTGAAAGAATACAAAGGATAGGAGGTTAAGGATAATAGGGGAGTGACGCTAATGCCAACCTTGTAAAAGCTATCTGTAACTGTATTATCGGAAAGATTGAAGAAAGAATTGGAGGAAAAAGAGATAGTGCCACCAAATCAGACGGAGTTTAGAGAAGAAATGGGGGTGGCGGACAACGTATGCGTTGTAAATTAAATAATAAATAGGAGGATTAAAAAAGAGAAGGGAGGAATGATAGCTATGTGACCTAAAAGTGGCGTTCGATTCTCTGTATCGGGAAGAGATAGAAAAGTTTATGGTAAAAAAAGGTATAAAGGAAGATCTGATAAAGATAGTTTCTGTTTGGTGAAAGAAGTAAAACAAGGGTGTCCTCTAAGCCTTCTCTTATATGATATCTTGATTTCAGACTTGGAAGAAGCAATGAGCAGAAAAGGATAGGGATGTGTTAAGATGGGAAAAGTAAAGATATATACACTGGCATACGCAGATGATATAGTAATGATGGCAGAAGATGAAGAGGGAATGGCGGGTCTAATTTCAGGGTTGAAGAAATTCTAAAATGAAAAGAAACTGAAAATGAATGTAGGAAAGACGAAGATAATGAGGTTCAGAATAGGAGGGGGAAGGGAAAAAGTATGGGCTGGGAGATGGAAGGGAGTGAAGATAGAAGAAGTGAAGGAGTTTAAATATTTGGGGTACACTTAGCAAGCAAATGGTGATCATAAGGCACATATAAGAGAAAAAATAAAAAAAGCGGCAGGGGTAATAAAGCAGGTATGGGGTATAGGAAAAAGAAGATTCAAGAAAGATTGAAGAAGAAGCATGTTGTTGTTTGATACCCTGGTATGGCCGGTTTCAGGATATGGAGCAGAAATATGGAGATGGAAGGAAAGGGAAGAGATGGGAATGTTACAAGAACGATATGTGAGATGGACTCTAGGAGTGGATTGGAGGACACCTGGATATATAGTGAGAGAGGAAACGCAAAGGTATAAATTAAGTATCAAAGCAGGGAAGATGGCATGGAAATTTGAAGAAAAGCCGGAAGGGAAAGGGAGGAAAGTTAGCAAAAGAATATCTGAAGGGGGTGGAAGAAAGTAGAACTGCGATGTTTACAGATAGATAGTGAAGGATTAAGGAATCAAAATACAATAAATGGTATAAGATAATAAAAAAGAAGGACTACCGGAGTATTTGGAGAAGGGGTGGGAGAAAAGAAATGGACAAGAAAAGCAAGATGGATTGGGGAACGGAGGTCAGGGAAGCGATGTATTGGGAAGGAAAGGAGAAAAGAAAGTGCACAATATGTGGATGGGAAGAAGAAACATGGGAACATGTATGGGAAGGATGTATGAGAAGAATGGAAGATCAAGGAAGCTGGCAAGAGAACGTGGTAGAATTCTAGGGGAGGAAGGACAGGGGGAGGAGTGGGTGAGGGATTTGGAGGAAGCTAGAAAAGTGAATCAGATACCATAAAGGAATGATTGTGTTAAGGAAAAGGTTGAGGTGGAAGAGAAGTGAAAGAAAAAGGAAGCGGAAGTCACACATAAAAATAGGATGGATAAAATGGAACAGTAAGAATTCATTAACATCGGTCACGTCAAAAATTATTACAAAAACGTCAGACATTCTTTTTTTGATCTATAATCCTAATTTGACTCAAAAGTTGGGTAAAATTTCTTGGCCTAATTTTTTCCGTGCACATCTCTGGAACTGTACCTAGGTAACTAGGTTATTCGATCAGATGGGGTGGGTTTCTAATGAATACGACCCACATCACTTTCCTTGTCTAAAGAAATGTACGATAGAGGGGGTGGCATGACACTTTGGAGATTTTAATCGATATTATGCTCTAGCCACAACACTGGCGACATCGTATAGGTTATACGATCATTTAACTTGCAGCATGTGCTGGGACGTCCATCGTCAATCGCACTTTTTACATACATGCCTGATTAAGAACAACATGCATGTCCCATTAGTGACACGATTATTATGCACGATAGCTCTTCCGTTCGACATAATTCCGTCCAATAAAATATCTAGACAATATTTCTTTATTATCGGATATGGGCAAGGTGGCGACTTGACCGGGGAACCCAGAAGAAACCGGGAATTCAATTTAAAAACCGGGAAATTACTTGACGTAACCTGGACAATTCAAAATTTTACCGTGAAAATACGAGAAATGATCGTTTCCTTTTTATGAATCAAAAAGAGATGTTATCACTTGATTTGAAGAATGTAACGTAACTTAGGTCTGATACTGACAATTTTTTAATACATCTATACTTTATATTACTCTGTGAGATTATTTTTGGATGACTCAAGTTTGATAATCAAATTAGTGATAGCCCAAACATAAAGAAGGAATTATTTTCTACATTTTTTTCAAAAAAAAAAAAATGTATTTATCACGTTTCATTTGCTTTCTCTTCATTTATCTGACTTGGGAAAGGGAATTCCAGAAAATGGTTATAGTTTTTATTTTAGGGCAGGGAATTTCAGTAAAGACATATAATTTCACTTGGAGCAGGGAATCCTTTACAGGGAATGTAAAGTTTTCATAATAATTTGTATTCGAATTGAGAAAAGATGAAATTAAGAAAAATGCTATTCCCATTTGAAATATTCGCCAAAATTTGAAAGTCCCCCTTTCATAATTTTATTTGAAGAAAGTACTTCAAGCAATTTTCAGAGTAGAAGTAGTATTTCAAATGAGAAATATTTCTAAACTATAATAGAAAACTTGATCATGTTGTTCATTGCGAATTCATCCTGTTTTAGTTATAAAGAAAACAACAACTTGGTTGAAAGTAAAATTCTCTTGTTGGAAATTACACTTTTTTGTTGAAGGTGGATTTTTTAATTTGAAATTCACCTCTGATTGAAAATGTAACTACTCTGTTAAAAATCAACTCATTTGTTTTTAGTAAAAATTCAAGTATTTAGTTAAATATTGATTTCTGAATTTAAAAATAAAACTATTCCTTTGAGAATTGATTTCCTCAGTTAAAAATTCGCCTTTTTTGTAGAAAATTATTATTTATGGTTTTAAATTCACCCTTCCCGCATAAAAAACATTTATTCCAGTTAAAGATTCATCATTTTACCTCATAATTTATCAGTTTGGTTGAAAATTAATTTCTCTAACTGAAAATTTATATGTTTCATCCTTGGATGAAAATTTGTCTTTATGGATTGAAAATTTACATCTTTTGTTGAAAAATTAATTTTTGGTATAAAATTACCTTTTTCTTCGAAAGTTACTTTTCTTGTTTGAGTTGAAAATTCCATTATTTCGCTGAAAATTCACATTTTTTGTTAAAGAAGTTGGAGTTGAACAGTTGAATATTTTTCATATAAGTCGAAAATTCATCTGGTTGAAAACTCTTATGTTTGGTTCCAAATTAATTTTTAATCCAAAAATGTTACTATTCTATTTTTCTTTGAAAATTATTACTTCTATAGTTCAAAGTTCAACCGTTTTGTTTGAAAATTGTATTTTTCGGTTAAAAATCATTTTTTTGTCAAAATTTCAACTATTCATGGTTGAAAATTGGAGTTCTTTAGTTAAATATTTATCGTTTTAGTTGGAAATTCTTCTTCTTGGTTTGCAATCTAAACTGTTTCAGTTGAAGATTTATAATGTTATTCGAAAATTCATTACTTTGGTTGTGAATGAACTATTTTGTTAGAAATCCATTTTTTTTTTGTTATCGCAGATTGATTTTTCCAATTGTTAGTTCCACTGTTACAACTTTTGCCAAAAAATTATATTTTTTCGTGGGGAAATTGAGTATTTAAAAAAAAATTGACTTATTTTGCAATTTTTAATCTATTTTGTTAAAGGATGTTCAGAATGAATGTCACGAATTGAAATAAATGTTTGCGTTTTGCGACAAATATGAATATGTTACTTTTAGGTGACCAGGAAAAACCGAGAAATGACCGAAAATTTGAAATTTTCTGCCAATTCGCCACCCTGCAAACTAGTCCAGAAAAATTAGACGAAAAATGTGATGAATTATGCAATCAAAGCGGGAAAGGCGGATTTTTTTTTGGGTGTTAGGTGGTCAATGGTGAGTCTAAATCCGAAAATGCGACCTCCTACCCCTTGGGAAATGCACTTTCTGTCGAAAAAAGTGTCATCACTTACTTTATGGAGAATAAAATTCTGTACAAGTTTGCATTCATGCAGTTTTTCGATATTTGCGATAGTTAATTAACAACATTTAATTAACTGAGGAACAGAGGGATGAAAAATCGTGAATTTTGGAATAACTCTTTTCATCGCGATCCAAAAATCGTCTTCACAAAAGTTGTAGCGGTTGAAATCATTAAAATTTTTATAATAATAACTCATCGATCGGACTAATGATAATCGTTACGCAATAAATAGCGCGTCAAAGTCATTCAGTTGCACGCTGCATGATCGGGCCCACTGGGTCCATCAGGCGAGCGATACCCCGTCCCGCTTGGGCTACTGGATTATCGATCAGATAATTTTGGCAAAAAAACGTCTCTAGACAAGCCGAAAGAATATATGCTCTTTTGAAAATACATTCACTCGTCTGTGACAATCGGGAAACACTTCCCTTGAAAAAAGTCATCGAATCAGTTTGGAAGCGACCAGCGTTCCAAAATGAGTGACTGCTTCATCGGTAATGAAAATCGCATTATGAAAGAAAAAGGTTCACGAACTCTCATAAAATCTGCGAATATAAGGGGGGACGTGGGAAATGAGCTCATCGAGGCGTCCTAACGATAGGATGCCAACGCACACGATCGACTAGATGATACTTAACCAAAAATATAAACAATAAAGAGCTAACTGATAAGTTAGCTTTTTTTTATTTATTTTTTTGGCTAAGTATCATCTAGTAGAAATTAAGGAAATCTGTATTTTCAAAATTATGATTCCTTTTTACATGTCAATATTTTCTAATTTTTCTAGTCTTTACAAAAGAATTGAAAATTTTCCATTCTGATACATTCTGATATTTTAACAATTTTCCAGTCTTCAAAAAAAGAATAAAAAGTTTTCAGAACATTGGAACTGTTCAATCTCAAAATTTTCTGATTGGGAGATTTGGAATTGTAGAATCTCCAATTTAAGGGATTCTGAAATTCAAAAGTAAAATCATCGGAAATTTGAATTCCAAGATTTACGTTCTAATTTCAAAGTCCGGTAGCATTCAAAATTTAATAATCTCAAAAAAAAATCGAGAATATTTCAAACCATTAGATTTGTTTGATCTCAAGATTTTCAGTTTCAGGGATTAGGAATTCTAAAATGTCCAATTGTGGGAATTTCAGCTTGCGAAATTATATTTTCCGGGAATCTAAATTTTCCAAGTTACAACTTAATGTAACATTCTTATATTTTTCAAATTTTCTAGTTTTCAAATCCGATCATATTTTTACAACCAAAACTCACAGAGTTGCAGCAGTTGAACAAAGTTTAGAGCCTTTTTTCTGTATGGTAGAAATTTCCGCAAAATTGGTAAAACTGGATTTGAGGTGTATATTTGCACATATTTTGAGATAAAAAATTATAGTTATTATTATGAAAATTTTCATACTTTTAACCGCTACAAGTTTTGCAAAGACGATTTTTGGACCCCGATTAAAAAAAAGGAGTTATTCCAAAATCTAGAATTTTTCATCCCCCTCTACCTCAGTTAATTACCTGTAGTTATTCAACTATTTAAAATGTCGAAAAATTGCATGAAAGCAAGTTTGTAGAGGATTCAATCCTCCGTAAAATAAGTTACGATAGTTTTTTCGATAAAAAGTGTATTAACGTCGTAAAATCCAAAAAACCAATTCATCCCTCAAAATCAAAATGGCAGCTTTTCCACAAGGGGTAGGAGGTCGCATTTTTGGATTTATACTCACCCAACACCCACACAAAATTCCGTCTTTCCAGCTTTAACACTGCGCATAATCAAATCCTAATTTTACTGAACTAAACACTGACTCAGCACCGGAAGATTGGAAGGGTAGTAAACAAATTCACGCGATTCGTTTATGATTTAAAGTCGTGTAATCGGTATACATATAGTTTTGTAGTTTTTCACGCTTTACAAATGATAATTCTCCCGTTTTTAGCTCATTTTAAAAATGAGAAAAAAAGGCAACAAAACTAAATCATCCCCCTAAATCAAGATGGCGGGAAAACCGCAAGGGGTTGGTGGTCTAAAACTTGGTACAAAACCACCATCTTCAGTGATGACCTGGAACTGATGTTTCAGGTTATGTTGTTCGGCCTTGACTCGCCAATCAGGTTCAATCAGTCCCCACGATGAGGTCTTTGACAAATCACAGGCATCGTAGAGAGCATATAACAGGACAACAACCTTAAACTTCAGTTCATTAAAATGGAACATCGTGGAAGCATTAAATCTATCATTCTAGAAGCTTAGCAGAGACACAAACCCCTACATCTGTGGAACTTTTGCCTTGTCGGTAACGGGAATCTTGGAGTAGAACGGAGCTAGCGCATCTAATTGCAGTCATACTTTGATATCGCGATCTTAAATCTTGATATTCTCGAAAGAATCATTTTTTTAGTTGAAACCTTTTTATTCCCATTTAACATCACCATATCCCAGGCTAATGTCCCCTTTTTTCGAAGAAAAATTTCCCAATTTTCCCTCGAACTTGAACTGCCGAACCGCTGTGATCCATGTGGTTATAGTATATCTTTTGTAATTTCTCCTTCAAAAACACTCTCTCTTTATCTGTTTCTTGTATAGAAAATGTTTTTACTCAACTCTCATCTTGATGAGAAAAGACGTCTTTCCATTTTCAGTAGCAATTTCAATGCCAATGTCGTCTTGAGAAAAGCAAGAATGTGGATTTTCCTTAGTTTCGATTGAATGGAGAAATCAATACACCTTGAGTGATTTGGGAGAGTGGATAATTATCTACTATCTACCTGTTGTCGAGCTATCTTGATAGCTATTTATCCATAGCTCTTTTTTTCTCTTTGGAAGCCCATCTTCGTGCGTAGGGACTATACCCAGTGTCTCATTGAGTTATATTTTTTTTGCATACTTAAATGAAAAATAATATTGTGAATCAGCAGAAAAATGACACTTCGTAGTCAATTTTTTGGGATGTCACAGGAGGCACTTCTTGAAATGGGAATATTAGTTTATTAATTTTTATTTGTATTCATTAAGACAGCGGACTGAAGGGTTACCCTTCTTCTGAATTCACTCTTATTCAGGTTTAAATTATATACCTTTTTATTTTGAAATTACCCTAAATTCTCAGGTATTTCTTCCAATTATTTTTAATTCCCTTCAGTTTTTTTGAATTCATTCATGAATTCAAATTTGAAATTGTTTTAAATTTTCTCAATTTTTTGGCCAATTTACCTTAAATTTGTATATGAATGTTGTCAAATCCTTCTCATTTTCTTTGAATTTATATAAATTTACTTGGATTCAAATTAATTTCTTGCCTTTTTGTGATGTGTTTACGCTGGATTCTGTTAATTTCATCTTGAATTTGTATGAATTTCATTGCATTCTCTTAAATTCTTCTGAATTTACTCTAATTTTACTGTAATAAATAGAATATTTTGGATTCTATTTTTCTCAAGCTATGTGGATTCATTCAAAATTATACCCTGACTTTATTATTCATTTATCCTGGATTCAATCTCATTCTTCGGAATTCTTTTTTATCGTCCCAACCTCTCAACTTTTTTGAACATCCTGATTTCGTTCCAAATTTGATTAATTCAATAGTTTGTTCATAATATTTTTTTAACTATATTAAATTTTTTCAAATTGTTCTGATAAACCTTCAGTCCGTATGAATTTTGTAAAGTTTTTGATATTTTCTTCAAATTCTTATCAATTCACTAGAATTCAATTCAGTTTATCGACTTTTTGACATTTTTCTACAATTCTTTAAAACTATTGAATTCAGCTTCAATTCTTACGAATTCCATCAAAGTCCCTGGAATTCTTCTTTATTTACTCTAGTTTCACTAAAATCAGTGGAACATTCTGGATCCTTCCTTTATTATTATTTTTTTAATTTATTTGAATTCGTTTCGAATTAACTCTACATTTTTTATCCATTTTGAATTCGTTTCCATTCCTGAGAATGTATATTCTAGTTAATTCCCTTTAATTTTCGTTAATTCACTCTGGCTATACTTGACTGAAAGATATTTTTTGAAATACTCTTAAACATTTCTCAATTTTTACATCCTCATCAAAAAAGGGATGGAAGAAAAAATGTTCCTTTTTGGTAGCCTTACAAGATAGTTTTCACAACTTTTTAATTTTTCTCAAAAAATCGAAAAATCAAATTTTGTTCGCACAAAAAATGAATCAATGAATTTGGTAAAATTTACTTTTTAAAAAAATTATGAAGGCCAAGACAGAACATTGAGTTCCCATATTTCCTTGTAAAATTACCATTAAAGACCGAAAATTTTCATAAATTTCCATAAATTCATAGAAATTTTCGAATCGAATTTCGATGTTCTGAACTTCTCGACGATCATGCTTCCTTTTTTCGAAATCCAATTTGGGCTGGAATCATGACTGTATTTCGAAGAATGTCTGAAATCATCCATTTGTTATGAAAAATATCGTATGATTAAGCCCATATTGGGTTCCGAAAAAAAAGAAGCATGATAGCCAAGAAGTTCAGAAGGAAAATATGGTAACTTACCATAAATTACCCAAAATTAGATTTGAAAAATTTCCATAAATTTTAGGCAATTTATGGTAACTCAGGGTGAATTGCCTAAAATTCAATTTGGAAATTTATCGAAATTTCCGGTTATTCATGGTAATTCTACAGGGAAATATGGCAACTTACCATAAATTATCCAAAATTTTCTAGAAATTTATGGGAAATTTTCGGTAATATATAATATTCTTACAGGAAGTTCATGCTAACTTAAGATACATTACCTAAAATTCCATTTGGAAAATTCCGATTATTTGTGGTAATTTTACAGGCAAAAATGATAACTCACTATACATTACCCAAAATTTCGATTAAAAAATTTCCGGAAATTTATGATAATTCTCGGACCAATAATTGATGAAATTACCATATTAAAAATTAATTCATGAAAATTTTCGGTAATTTATAGTAATCTTACAGGAAATTTGAAAATTTCGATGAAATCCGGAAATTTATTCAAATTTTCGGTTATGTATGGTAATTTTACAGGGAAAAATGATAACTTCCAATAAATTACCCAAAATTCAATTTGAGCAATTCTCAGAAATTTTCGGTTATTTATGGTAATTTTACAGGGAAATATGGCAACTTGAGATGAATGACCCAAAATTTTATCTAAAAATTTCTGTAAATTTATGATAATTTTCGGATCAGTAATCTATGAAATTACCATATTAAAAATTAATTTATAAAAATTTTCGGTAATTTATAGTAATCTCACAGAAATTCATTGAAATTTTCGGTTAGTTATGATAATTTTACAGGGAAAAATGATAACTTTCAATAAATTACCCAAAATTCAATTTGAGAAATTCTCGGAAAGTTTCGGTTATTGATGGTAATTTTACAGGTAAATACGGCAACTTGTCATAAATTACCCAAATTCTATTTTAAAAATGTCCAAAATTTCCGGAAATTTATGGTAATTCTCGGACCAGTAATCGATAAAATTACCATATCAAAAATTAATTTATGAACATTTTCGGAAATTTTTAGTAATCTCACAGGAAATTCAGTGAAATTTTTGTTTATTTATGGTAATTTTACAGGGAAAAATGATAACTTCCAATAAATTACACAAATTTAATTAGAGGCAATACATGCTAACTTAAGATGAATTGCCTGAAATTCAATTTGAAAATTTACAGTATTTCATAGTAATCTTGCAGGTAATCCATGGTAATCTGAGATAAATAACCCAAAATTCAATCTGAAAATTTCTGGAAATGTTCGGTAATTTACGGTAATTATATCAGTTGCATGGTAACTTCCCATAAATTACCGTAAAATTGTATCATTTGCAATCAAAATTTCCTCACAGTCTTTACGGTGATTGGGCTCATTATCGTGATATGCGAGCCTATAAATGTATAATTTTTATTATTCCTCCCTGACGGCACATTTCACTCCCTAGGGAATAAAAAGTAGAGCTTCAGCCCCGATTCGTTGGCGTCGAAAAGGCATGAAATTATGCAAGTGTTATAGAAAACATATAAAATAATATCCAAACTCGTAATGTAACCCCCGCTGGCCGCCACCGCCCCCCCCTCCCCCCACCCAC
>WSXT02053158.1:0-12901 GCA_011762715.2 Neuroterus valhalla
AAATGGGAAGAAGAAACATGGGAACATGTATGGGAAGGATGTATGAGAGGAATGGAAGATAGAGGAAGTTGGCAAGACAACGTGGTAAGGATCTTGGGTGAGGAAGGGCAGGGAGAGGATTGGATGAGGGAATTGGAGGAAGCTAGGGGAGCGAGTGAGATACAGTAAAAGAATGATTGTTTAAAGGAAAGGTTGAGGGGAAGAGAAGTGAAAGAAAAAGGAAACGGAAGTCACACAGAAAAATAATTTAGGTAAAATTGTACAATAAGAATAAGTAGAATTAAGTAGAATAAAATGAATTTTTATTTGCATACGAAGTTGTTTCAAAGAAAAATATTCATCTAATTTATATCATCAATCTTCCAGCACTTATAATATTCATGAAATCTTAAAAATTGAAAAACTAAAAATAATATAATGACACAGTTATAGTATAAAAATAAGATAAAACATATAAAAAAATATTCAACGTTGACGTTATAAAATAAAATATGACTTGGGACAACAAAAAGTTTCAATACAGCACTGGTCGTGTCTCACAAGCGGTAAGAATTTGTCTAGTTAGTATATAAGGACCATTTTGACTGCTTTCTTCAGCGTGTAATATTCTGCGCTACGAAATCGCATTGTTCGTGCGTTCGGAATTTCGCTATCTTGTAATAAGTAATTTCGTACTATTTTATCTAGAATCTGCATTTTTTGGCGATTTCAACGGTAAATTTTTCGACTTTGTAAATTTGAAGGGTTTCTAGGCCATGTTTCGGTTCTTCGCAATTCAAATCCATTTTGGGACTTTCCAGCTTCAACCGAGTTAGTGGTAAATATGGATAAAAATGTACTCATATTATGAAAAATAAAAATTTCGCATCGAATTGATCTAAAAAATAATTCTCAAGACATTTTTATTTGAACCCGCTTTTTTATTTGCGCGGAGCAACCAATTTTTTCTAATTTTTTATACTAATTGTTCAAAAAATGTTGAATCGTTAGATTTTTAGTTATTTTACCCATTTCGCCAAAGTTGGCTGCAGTTTGACTTCTAAAATGTTGACACTCGCCTATAATAAGTGACAATGTTTTTTTTCCCTTATTCATCTCAATAGTTTAAAAAGCTTTTTTATTTTTATTTTGGAAATTAGATTTTGAAAATGCGAAAATTAAAGAAAATGTGAAATTTATGTGCAATCACAGAAAACACAAAGGTTGAAGAGTTGTTCAGATAAGAATTCTTAGGTAATCTCGGCATGCAAAATATGAAGATCGATAACGAAGTTCAAGAAACATTGAATTTTCTCCATAGGTATGTCTCAACATTTAAAAAAATTGAACACAAAACACTTCATAAAACAATAGTTATTACGGTTAGTCAAGCATTATGTCCTTTGGTTAGCAAAAATCTTCTTTCAAATACTAAATTCAGTTTCTAAGCTCTTTTCAGATTTGAAGAAATATATCTTCTGTTAGAAGGAATTTTTTGAAGTTTGAATTTTGGAATGGAAAATAATATGATCATTTTAGTAACGAACTTTCTACTCCCAACTTTCTGATAGGGCAACAATGTTTCCAATTAGATGTCGTATATCACACCAAAATAAAGGTGCAAAGGGAAAAAAATCACTGTTTTCAAATTGCAGAACTTTGAAAAGGAACCGAAGATATCATCTTTGAAATTCGAAAAAAATATAAAGATTCATCAAAAACTACAATTTGTAACAGAGCGACGAGAAGATCGTGAGTTAGAGGAAAGGAGGGAGGGGGAATTTGTGGTAAAGTTACAAGCGTTCGCTAAAATTAAAAATCTTCAGTTTAGAATTATATTATATTGTTGGAAAGTATAATTTATTCGGCCACAAGTCCAACTATCTGTTTGGGAATTCTACTACTTTGCTTGAAATTCATATTTCTAATTGGAGATTCATCTTTTTGGTGGAAAATTCAAATATTGTATTGGAAATGCACTCATTATATGAAAAATGTTACTTTTTGATCAAAACTTCAGAAACATAGTTGAAATTTATAGTGAAAAATGAATGCATTCCGTTGATTATTCATTATCTTTAATTGAAAATCATTCTCCATATCTGAAAATGTGGCTTCCGTTTTTGTTCGAATTCACAGTAATGATGGATGATCTTTCCCGTTAAAATTTTCATTTATTTCCATTTGAATATTGAACCATTTGAAAGAAAATAACTTTTTTTGAAGGGAAATGGTGCATTTTTCGGAGAAAAATGGTATATCTTCTGGAGAAAAATGATATTTTTGGCTTGAAATTTCAACTCTTCTGCACAAGATTCGAAGGGGCATGAAAATTCAATGGCTTCTTTTCTGAGGAATGATGCTATTTTGGTTAAAAATAAACTTTCTTAGAAAAAATTATTATTTTTTGATGAGAATCCAACGATTTATGTAGGAAATTCAGTTACATTCTATTCAGCAGAATATACATTTTTGAATATTGAACTGTTCAGTCAAAAAGAAGCTATTTTGGAGGAAAATTCTACGTTTAGGTTAAAAATTCCACATTTCCATCTCGATTTCCATACAAAACTCATCTCTTGGGCTCACAAATTGAAGATATTGTTAAAATTGTTCGAAAATTCAACTCTCTCGTAAAGGAGTTGCCTTTTTGTCTCGAATATTTAACAAGTTAGTAGGAGATTCAACTTTCCGTTGTTCAAAACTTCAATAATTTTGTTGTTCCAAATTTGAAAAATTTCGTATTGTATCAGTTTCTTTTCTTTGGTCTTCTTGGTTAAAATTACTAATTAAAAATTCGTATCTGATGTGTTATAAAGAAAAATTTTTTGAACAGAAAATTCCGATGTTCCATTCTTGTTTGACACCTATGTTCTCTGATTGGGAATTCATCTATCTGGTTGAAACTTTATCTATTTTGTTGAAAGTTTGTATTTTATTGGTAGAAAACTAATCTTCTCAATTGGGTATTTCAATTAAATTGGGAAATTCCAGAATTGAGTTTCATTGTATTCAAAGTATTCACAATGTCCGATTTCAGTGCTCGATCGTCTGCCCACTAATTCGAGAGCATATGTCTCTTGTAATTGTAAAAGTGGTATATCTTGCAATTGAACTGCAAAGAACAGAAACATGGCCATAAATCATTTCAAATTTGGAAGTTTTCAAGTCGGAAGATTATCTTCGGAATCGACAAGAAATGTAGATACTGAATGAAATAATAAGAAATTACTAATTACAACAATGCGAAATTTCATATTTTGTAATTCAGCCTCATTTTTGGGACAATAGAGCCCCCCGCTGTGATGGCTCGAAAGCGAGCTCGAGAGCATCCTTCCACAGATATTTCAGCCACGAGAAGGGAACCAGGCAGTGGGGGTAACCTAAGCAGACAAGTTAATTTAAAAAGGTGATCCTAAAAAATGTAAGAATTGTGAAGTGATTCTCTCCATAAAACATGTGTTAGTAAATTGTCCGAATTATTTTGACTATACCAGATCATATCGCCTACCGAATAGTCTGAAAATAATGCTTATACGAACCCAAAATATATTTCATAATTTACTAGGTTTTCCTAATAAGACAGATACCTTAAACCTTATGCAGTTAAACTGTGTACCTAAAATGACAGACTGAGACATTACCCTGAATAATTTGACCGAAATATTATTGCATTTCTCTTTATAATATATGCCTGTAATCTTTGTCACTGATGACCTTGAAATTGACGCGACTTCGAGCTTCAATAAAAAAAGAAGAGAAAAGGATTCTGGAAAAAAAATTTTGTAACCGGTTAGGAATTTTGAGCTCTAGGCTCTTTTTGAATAAATTTGACGTTGAGCCCTAATGTTTGCCCTTAGCAGCAAGGTTTTCGGATGAGTATTAAAGATTCATACGCAGCTGAAGCTGCTTCTACTTAAAACCCTATTAACCCAGAAACTATACATACAATGGGATTATTTTTAATCCAAAGGCAAATAGTACAATACATATCTCACGAGAGACTCTCTCATTGCTGCTTATGAGTCCATTACGTAAAAGAGGAGATCATGGATGTTCTTTTAGGAAGGAACATTTTTGGAAATAAACTCCTATGTAAACTCTGTACAGAGAGACGGAAAGAGGAAGAGAAAGAGAGAGAGAATCTTTATAATGTGAATCTCCCGAAAGAGGAATTCACTTCCTATGCAAACCATATGTATATATGCAACGGAAGCTCCGAACGACATGTTCAAGGCGGTCACAGATAAGCAGATGTAATACCACCGAGACCACTATACTATTTGAACATTGAAAGCAGTGGCATTTTCAATGGAAAAGGAAAGGGTCGCTAGCATCCATTTTCCGTCCTCACCAACATCAACCTCAGCCGACTTTGAGCGATTGACGTGCACGATTCGTGAATTTACTTCACTGAACAAAAATTTACTTGATTCAAAGAAATGGATTTTTATGGCATGTCCTAATTTCGAGAAATCATTTCCTTTGTAATATTTCTTCTATACGGACAAACATAATCATATGTATATGCTAAGATTTGAAGAAAAGGATGAGAAGGGAACCTCTGAAACTCCTTCCTTATCTTTTATATTTCTTCATCTCATCTCCTCTTTCCTTCTTCTTCATTTGTTGATACTTCCTCCATTTTACGGGTTTGAGAGTCTTTACGTAATCATTCCAAATTATACATATACATACATTTCTTCTCCCTTATCTACAATCCTTATCTACTACCTTACCAACTATTCCTTACAAATCATCTTACATACTATCCTTAATCCTAGACGCTTTCGACTGTGCCCTGGGCTTCCATTTCCTCTTACCACTAATAATCTACAGATTGTAGCTCAATCCCGCAACGCTAATTCTTTTTTTCCTTCTTGAGGAGTCGTTTTTTGGCTCTACCCCGTACGATTAGCTTTCTTCCTCAACTCTTCTAGCTTTTTCATCCATTCCTTTCCCTGACCATTCCCATTCAAAATCCATTGGATCCTCTCTTCCATACTCACACCTTCTCCTTCGTCACCTGTAGATCTCTCTAACACATGCAAAGCTTGTTTCTCATTCATACCTACAAACTCTACTCAAATTTGCCTCCTCATTCATCCAGTACCTAAATGCTCTTAACCCTTCTCCCATTCTAAATCTCATCACTCTATTCCATTTGTTCTCTTTCTTGATCTTTTTCAGATATTGCGGTTCCTGTTCGTTCTCCACCAACCTGTACCAGCTGTTATATCTCGGCTCTAAGATTTTCCCCCATCTATCCTCTCTCTGCCTTGCCATCATCTCTTCCTCTAACTCCTGCCATTCTCTACCCGTATCCTGCATAACATACTCGACCCTTTGGTCGTATTTCTCTTTCTCCCACTTCAAACGTTTCATTTACCTCTCCCCTCTCTTTGCCAGATTTCCCATGCACACGCTTGTGTGATCTTGCTGCCCTTTGCCGCTCTCAGTTTCTCTTCAAGATTCCAAGATCTTTTTGGTTGCCTGATCAACATTTTCTCTCTTCCTATTTCCTCCCTCATCATATAACCTGAACAATCCCAGCTCAACCCCATGACCCATCTCAGAAATCTCTCTTGCAGACCTTCCACGTTCTTGTATTCCTTCCAACCCCATATCTCCACTCCGTAACTTACCACTGACCATACTAGCACATCGAACATCCACACCCTCATCCTCCAGTCGTCCTTGAACCTTCTCTTTCCTGTTCCCGACACTTACCCCGTTACTTCACTCGCACATTATATTCTCTTCTTCACTTGCAATCCGTTGCCTCCTCCTGCTTCGAACCAGGAACCTAGGTAGCAGAACTCCTCCACTAATGCCACGAATACATTATCAATTTCCCATTCATACTCTACCTTACATCTTGTATTTCTAAAATACATCATATTGGTCTTACTTACATTCATACTCAGGTCCTTTTCTCTTACATATCCTTCGAACGCTCTTATCATCAGATTCAACCCACTTTCGTCATCCGCCACCAGCACTACATCATCTGCGCATGCCAGCGAAAACAGTTTGCCTGTTCCAAGTATCGTTCCCCCTTTTCGTTTCCTCTTAATCTTTTCCTCTTGTTCTGGAATTAAGACGCAAAACAGGAGTGAACTTAACGGACACCTTTGCCTAAGTCCTCGTCCTGTCCAGAATTCCTCTCCTGTCTTCTCTCCTTTTTCCACCTTTATCGTTGTCTCCACGAATATCTCTTTTATCCTTTCTATTCATCCGTCTTCTATTCCTCTTTTTTTATGGCCTTTCAAAGGACTTTCCTGTTCACGGAATCAAAAGTTGCTCTGAAATCCACGAACAGTGCAAGAAGTTTTTCTCTCTTCCGTCTCAAGTTTCTATTTACCAGATAATTGAGCACATACATATTATCTATTGTTCCCATATCTTTTCTGAAGCCCGTTTGGTTATGTGGTATACTTCCCTTTTCTTCTACTTGGCTTTCTAGTCTCTGCCTAAGTACTTCCGCATAAATTCTGTAGCCTACTGGCATTTGCGTGATACTCCTATACCTTACCACCTTATTCTCCTCCCCCCTCCCAATCAGCGGTACTACAAGCCCTGTCTTTCGTTCTTCTTGCCACCCTTCTCCTCTCCAGCCCTTATTGTAAATCTTCCACATCTCTTCTTTCACCACTTCCCCGCCATATTTCACTGCTTCCATCTCTAAGCCATCTTCAGCTGCTGCTTTGTTTCTTTTCAGTTTTATGATTGCGTCGTTCACCTCGACCCGGCTGAACCCATTCCCCCTGTCCTCATCTCTCGCAACCGCCTTTCTTTCTTTACCCTCTGCCCTATTTTCCATTTCCTCCTAGGAAGAACTTAAAATATTCCGTCCATTCGCCCATTCCGATTTCCTCATTTATATCCTTCCTTCCGCCTCTTTCTCTGTTTATTACTTCACATTCCCTCCCTTCCCTAACCGCTCTATCGACTTCTTCCATGTATTTTACCTTCTCCTCTTACCTTTCCGCTCAACATCTTTTCGTGCGCTCGTTCCCTCCTGTTAAGTTCTATTTTCTCTAATTTCCCTCTCCTCCATTTTTATACACTTGCCTTAAGCCTCTCTTTACTTTGCCTACACTCGTCATACCATCATCCTCTCCTTCTTTCATCTCCATTTTCTCTCGGTCTTACTTCCTCCCTCATCTTCTTAATCAATCTTTTAGGTTTTTCTAGCATTGTGTCTACTCCGTCCTCTTCCATACTCTCTACCACCCGATTTTCCATTTTTTCTCTAAATCCTCTCAAATTATCCTCCGCCCGACTGCCCATGTTTATTCTTCTTGCCTCTCCTAGTTTTTTCTTCCCTCTGCCATGCCTAGGTCCTCTGCGTCTCAAAGTTGCTATTACTGGGAAGTGCTCGGAACCTACCTCGTTGCCTACTTACATTCTAACCATCATATTCCTTATTCTTTCTTCTGCTAGTATGTGATCTATTACGGGATTCCCTCTACGTGTAAACGTTATTTCCCATTTTTCATCTCATGTAGTATTGCCGTTACAAATTACCCATCCAGTCTCCCCCATCAGGTCAAGAACACTCTTACCTTCCCTATCCATCTCTCCATGTTGTGAATTTCTCATAAAGATCTCCTATTCTTCGTCCCTTATCTCTCCTCCTTGTTTCCCAGTCCAAGCATAAATTTCCCCTCCTATTAACACGAATCCTTCCTCTTTATCCTACAGTCCCGCCCAATAATCTTTGCCCACCCGAGAAAAACAACCCTAACTTTTAAACCCCATATCTCGGCTGGAAATTGACCTGGAGAACTGTGCAGGAGCTCATTTGAAAGGTATTTTTAAGCTCTTTGGAATGATGTTTACTAAAATTATGCCAAGATATTTTCTTCGAGCATAAGGTTCCAAAACTGAAAACAAAAAATACGGAATTTGTGTCATATCTTAAACCGCTCGCCACTTTGAGAAAAAAAATCGAAGAAAAGAAGTAAAAAAACAGTTGTTTAGCTTTTTTTTGCACTATCCAAACCACTCGTTGAAAAATATTTTTGGACTAAATTCAGCGATTATATAAACATTTCCTTCAGAAACAGCGTTTTTATTATTGATGATTTATTGATGATTGACAATGGTTGGTTGATGATCAATTGATTTATGAATGATTGGTGAATGATTGAAGATTGATTGTTGATTAATTGTTGATTGATTGACAACTGAATGATGATTGATTCATGATTGATTGTTTATTGATTGATGATTGATTGATGATTGATCGATAAATGATTGGTGATTGATTGATTATTGATTGATGATTGATTGATGATTGATTGATGATTGATCGATGTTTGATTGATGATTGATCGTTGATTGATTGATGATTGATTGATGTTTAATTGATGATTGATTGATGATTTATTGATGATTGATTGATGATTGATTGATGATTAATTGATGATTGATTGATGATTGATTGATGACTGATTGATGATTGATTGATGACTGATTTATGATTGATGATTAATTGATGATTGATTTATGATTTATTGATGGTTGATTGATGATTGTTTGATGAATGATTGGTGATTGATGATTTATTGATGATTGATAATGATTGGTTGATGAATAATTGATTTATGAATGATTGGTGATTGATTGACGACTGATTGATGATTGATTCATGATTGATTCTTTATTGATTATTGATTGATTGATGATTGATTGATGAATGATTGGTGATTGATTGATTATTGATTGCTGATTGATTGCTGATTGATTGATTGATTGATGATTGATTGATGATTGATTGATGATTGATTGATGATTGATTGATGATTGATTGATGATTGTTTGATGATTGATAATTAATTGATGATTGATTGATGATCCATTGATGGTTGATTAAGGATTGATTGATGAATGACTGGTGATTGATTAATGATTGATTGATGATTGATTGATGATTGATTGATGATTGATTGATGATTGATTGATGATTATTTGACGTTTGATTGATGGTTGAATAATGATTGATTGATTGAAGATTGATAGCTGATTGATCGACATATGATTGATGATTGATCTATGATTGATTGAGGATTGATTGATGATTGATTGATGATTTATTGATGATTAATTGATGATTGATTGATGATTGATTGATGAATAATTGATGATTGATTGATTGAAGATTGATTGCTGATTGATTGATGATTGATTGATTATTGATTCATGATTGATTGAGGATTGATTGATGATTGATTGATGATTGGTTGATGATTGATTGATGATTGATTGATGATTGATTGATGATTGATTGATAATTGGTTGGTGATTGGTTGATGATTGATTGATGATTGATTGAAGATTGATTGATTATTGATTGATGATTAATTGATGATTGATTGATGATTGATTGATGATTGATTGATGATTGATTGATGATTGATTGATTGATAATGGATTGATTGATTACTGATCGATTGATGATTGATGGATGATTGGTTGATGATTCAGTATTGATTTATTGTTGATTGATTATGATTGATTCATGATTGAATATTGGATGTTTGATGAATGATTAATTGATTATTATTTGACGATTGGTTGATTGATGGATGAATTATTGAATGATCGATAGCTGATTGATTTATGATTTATTGATTGATAACTGATTTTCGATTGATTTATGATCAATTGATAGTAATATCAAATTTTCCCTTATTACATAATGTGCTCTTATCAGGAGATTTTTAGGAAATTATCGTACTATCAGATAAAACACAGAAAGACAGACATATATTCAGACAGACTGACGTGTTTGTAGAAAATGTTTTTTTTCTGCCTGAAGAGATCTTGTGCAACTTTTAATGACTAAGAATTTTGGCTTCTTCCCTATTCACTGTACCTAGCGTTTTTTGGTGAAGAAATTGAGTTTTAAATTGCCTCAATTTTATTCTCATGTCTGCGACCATGGATTTGGTGGAAGAAGACTGACATACTGACATACATGTTCATATTATGAATGAGGATGACTCAAAACATCGAGGATAGACATAAACTTGATAGGTCCAAGAATTCTATTTTCAACTATTCGTTCCACTCAGGAAGCGCCACAAGATCACAGTAGCAAAATTTCTTGAATTCTCTTGAAAGATCCAAAATTTTAATTTGTATGGAACAAAAAACATAAAAAGTCAAGAAATAAATTTTTTGGGAAACTTTGCATGACACCAGAAAAGACGAGTGAACGAAAATTGTGCATCTGAATAACGACATCGAAATGGCAAAAAAATGCGAAAAATGTGTACATTCTCTTACAACGCCAAAAATAAGGAATAAGGCCCACGAATTTCTCAACCAAGAATTGTTCATCCCACTACGATGAATTAACGCGTACACTCTTTTCCCTGTGGATGAGAATATATAAAGTCGACATACTTGTTCTTACAATTTCAAGATTAACAGTGTAAAGGTTTCCTTGCATATTAATTTTGTACTGATTTCAATGCTTTTGTATCTTACTTTTTGCATTGGATAGTCTTTAATACAAGGGGTCGTTTTTATTAATTCTAGCTTTTATACATTGGTGATGTTCGGAGAGGGGTGAGGGGGATAGGGGATTCTTTCCTACTTTTATTCTCTTGACCATTGTTCCGTCATTTTCTTCCGTATTATTATCTTTCTTGACTGCTATTTCCACTTTCACCCCTGACAGTCTTCATCTCCTCTCATTTTCATCACCTTAGAAAGCACGACAAAATAACATTTGAAATATCTACCAGATTTCCAGTGATCAGTTAAGACCCTTTAAAGGGTAAAAAACCCTTCAGCAGGTCAAAACACATCGGATAGCCAAATGCTCTCTTACCTTGGAAAAGGTGTTGAGTGAACACCAAAAGGATGGTAGATATTTCGAATGTTATTGTAATTTGTTCTGGAAATAACACAAATTAAAGAAGACGGAAGACATACAAAAGAGGGAGAAGGGCTTTTGGTTATGGTCAAATATAATATTTTATTTTGGAAACTCATCAATTCATGAAAAAGAAACTGAATTGAAATTTAGGGTGCGCTTCTTTAAAGCAAGGAATCAAACCTCCTAATTTTTAATATCACAATTGTCTTATTCCTTTCAGTCAATAACAATGTTCCTCTAATTAATTATTATGCTACTGACAGAAAGAATTATTCAATCAAAAAAAATTTTTTTATCCTAAAATTCTTCTTTTTTCTTGTACATGAAAGAGTGTTATGTGTGGTTTTTAGGAATATTGAAGAGGGATAGAAGAGACTCATAAACTGACCACTTTACGTTTATGAACCGATAAAATATTAACGATAAGCGATACGCAGATGTTGATATTCTATTATGGGGCTCATGTGACACTCTGACGAATATTTGGCTCAATGAACTAATTATTCATTCGAATTAGTTTTCCTGCCTTTGGGAAAAAATGGAATGAAATGAGAAACACCTAAATTTGTGGATTTTGAACTCCTTCAACATTTCCCTTGTTACAGCTTATAGTCTATTTTGCTAAGTCAACTGACCATTTTCAGATCCGATCAATAGGATTACGACTTTCGAATCGACCAAGCGTTTTCACGAATTAATCACTTTATATCAGCATGGCGTGCTGCAAAATGAGCTTTTACACTTAACTGCTTTCGAAAAGGCTTCTAGATATACGTACTTTGCTAAACGTCAAGTCGTACGAGAACCTGCGATCAAAAGCACTTAACTTACACGTTAATCTAGCTTCTATGTTCAAGCTTCTTCGATTACAGTAGTTCCTGTTAAAACAAAACGAATTACATCAATAGCCTGCATGTTTGGTCCGCAGAGAGCACTGATTGTACTGAAAATTTTATCACAGTTCTTCCTCTTGTTGATCGGGATCTCTTGAGACTAGAGTGACAAAAATTTTCTCAACGAACTAATATATTTAACTCTTTCCTTTATCATACTTATTCATTGAAATGATCCATTTTTTGAGTAATTTGACTCGAAGAAAAGTCTTCAAGTCTAATGCAAAAAAATTGGATAATGAAATCGCTGGAAAGAGTTGGGGCTTTTGTCTACCACTCTAACAATTCTGACCGCTCTAAAAATTTCTAATGCAGGTGTCAGCTGTCTGCAGCGTTTCTATCCAATTTTAGAATGTGTGCTATTCTCGAACAAATATTAATAATAATTATGAAATTGAATACTCGTTTTGAACAAGAGGACTCACTACACATAGGTTAATTCTAATCAATGCAAGACAATAGATGTATATATGCTCTCAGGCTGTAAAAATTTACCTTCTGCAAAATAACAAGAATAATTTTTTTTTTATCTGGAATTATTAGACCGTTAATGTACGCGCCAAGCGTCCTGTTCCTATGAGATTTTTGAGATCAGGACATCAGTATCTTTCACATTGTGCTCATATTGTAATTTCAAACAAAAAAAATTATTTTTAAGGAACAAATTTGTTTTAAATTTGTTGAAAATCTTTATTGATATGTTTCCTATAAGAAATGGAAGGTGTTTCTTGTGTCTTCGATACGGCTTCGAACCTATTGACGTAGCGGAAGTATATTTTTGCTCTATCAATCAACCCTAAAATTTTTATGAGGATATGTTCTTCGAAAATTCGAGTAATCTAATTTTAGTACGATTATATACATGACGTTTAATGGTTTGTCAATTTTTTCACCTGCCTAACCTTCCTTCACTCATATTAATAATAGTTTTCTTTCGAAACGTGATTATTCAAAGAGGATTAGGGGAGGGCAGAATTGATGTATTATCTGAAAAAGAATACGGAAAACGTAGCACTTGGGAAATAGTCTTTTCATAACACGTGCAACGAAAATTCGAATTTCGCCGCCTCTTGAGCGATGCGAATATGGCGGATTACTGCCGAGATTTCTATTCGCCCCTAGTGGCGAATAGAAA
>WSXT02053169.1:0-12901 GCA_011762715.2 Neuroterus valhalla
CTGTGGGAGGGGGGAATATAGATATGTAAAAACCCGAAAAGGGTATACATGGAGTGATAAATCTAATCTAATCTACAGTAGTTTTTTAAGCCCATCGAATTCAATTTAGAAAGAATGTTTCGCTTTAAGAATTGGAAGATGAACTTACAATGAAGAACAGTCACTCTTTTATCATAAAAGATGAATTTTTATTCCAAAAGAACGAATAATTAACAAAACAGTAAAATCTCCGTCCAATATAGGTGTTCCCAAAAATTAGTTATTCTTTCAACAAATTAAATAAACTTTCCAAGGATAGTTTTTATTCTTCACTAATAGCTGAATTTCTAGCATACGAATATGAGTTTCAAGCCGTAAAGGTAAACCTTTAAAAATAATAATTTTCAGGAATCCAGTTCCAGTTTAACCAGACAAAGTTAAATATTTTCGAAAAAAATTTAAAACCCAAAAATATAAATCCTCAACAATGAAGTTAGTTTACAACCAAACAGTGCAATATTCAAGTGAACAGTTTCATTTCTAACCAAATAGTTCAATTTTCGACCTAAAAAGATGACTCAAGAGAAATAGTTAAACGTTTTTCAACAAAATAAGTGATTTTCTTACAAAATAAATGCATTCTTAAGCAAATGGTCGAATTTTCAAGTCAACAATAAGAATTTGTTGAAAAGCAGTTGAATTTTCAACCCGTAAAGTTAAACTTCCCACAAGGAAGTTCAGTTTCAAACAAGAAAGATGGATTTATAAGCAAATTTACCATTAAAGAAATGTTCTCAATCCAAAAGGACGAATTATTGAAAAAACCAGTGGATTTTTGACCAAGCAGATTAATTCTTCACCGAAAAAGAACAATTTTCAACAAAATACGTGGTTGTTTCGCGAATAGGTAAATTTCCTATCCATAAAGGATGAATTTTTGACCAAGAATGGCATTGGGTAATTTTCAGATGAGAAAATTGATGTTCAGGCCATGTTATATGTACATAAGTGACGTGACCCAAATTATCGACTTTTTTGCAACAACTCATACGTCCGGACCGAAAAAGATACCGAGTTGAAATGTTGGAAAAAGCCTTGGAAAACAATAAACTACGTTTGTATACAACATTTGGTTCAAAATTTCGGAAAAACTTTCTCGAAAAAATGTTGTTTTTTTTTTTTACAATTTTCGTACCAATTGTTGTATGCAAACGTAGTTCATTATTTTCTAAGGCTTTTCCCACTTCAACTTGATATCCAATTTGGTACGAATGTGAATTGTTGTAAAAAATGCCGGTAGGTAGGAATCGGGTAAGTGTAATATGGCCTCAAACAAATGAAACAGAAATTTCTAAGTAAAGAGCTAAATTTTAAATTTAAACCAATGAAGTGGATATCGAAAAAAAATCCAAGAAAGTAATCCAGTTTTCAACCAAATATAGTTAAATTTCAAAAAGCCAAAGAAAGAATTTCCCACCAAGAAGATAAATTTTTAACAAAAAAGAACAATGAATTTCCGAACCAAAATGAAAATTTGTCTGCAAAACTGTTGAGTTTCAACCGAAAAATAGGAATTTTCAATCATGTAAAGTCAATTTTTCAAGGTCAGTAGGCTGAAGAATAAGCGTTTATCTATATGACAAAAAATTGATTCATAACTAAGAAGTGTAATATTCAGATGAACAGTTCAATTTTTTACAACAAAAAAAAACAAAATAAATGGAATCTTAATTAAAAAATGTCACTTTCAACTAGATGGCCTGATTTCGTACCAAATTGATGAATGTTAACGCCTGAAAAACAAATTTTGTCAACGAAATAGTCGAATTTCCAATCAGAACAATGATTTTTTTTTTAACAAGAAGATTTATCCTTGCCGAAAAAGACAAATTACGAACAAAATAAATTAATTTTGAACAAGTTAAACTTAACCGTATGTCTACAACAACAAGTATTCAAAGGTTTTTGTTTGAAAAACATAAATCGACGCTCTCATGTTCAAGGCTTCAAATTAAAGGACGAATCAATAAATATGTGAATGATCGAAATGTACGGAATTCAAAATGTTTTAATTGTACGACTGTTATCTATGTATCCAAATTCAACAGTTCGACTTGAAAAGATATTAGAAATGGAACGATTAAAATTGTAATGTTCAAAGTTTGAAGTAAGCACTCTGAAATGTTAACAATTTAGGACTTTCCATTCCAAAAATCGAATTTCAAATTGTTAAGTTCTTGATATGTTCATTTCAAAAGGAACGATCAAATTTGTCTAAATATAACAAACTGGTTTCTCTTCTAATTAAAAAATCCCAAAACGGGGAGGTCAAAATTGGAATATTTTAGACTTAAAAAATGGTTTCAACAAGGATTATGTGAATCGCTCCATTAAAATAATAGTTATTATTATTAGTTTGATGGTAAAGGGC
Organism: Neuroterus valhalla; assembly: GCA_011762715.2. Classification (NCBI taxonomy): domain Eukaryota; kingdom Metazoa; phylum Arthropoda; class Insecta; order Hymenoptera; family Cynipidae; genus Neuroterus; species Neuroterus valhalla. Next base: position 2,411 of record WSXT02053169.1, read on the forward strand.
AGCCTCCATAGCTGATAAATACATCCATCTAGTATGACGGCACCCATCTGAGTAAAACCGAGACGAGCGATGCTCAACTTCGGTTATCCAACGAAAAACCTTCAACAGTCTCATATATCCGAGCGGACAATTTATCATATAAAGTTCCAATCAGACATTTTCAGAAAGAGGCCGAATTACAAATAGCTTAGTCGCAACAAAAAATTTCAAGTAAATTTTGTAAAAGCAAATCTTACTCAAATTTCATAAACTGAGGAAATAAACGTACATACAAAAAATTATCTTTTGAGAATGAACAATATTGTTCAGTTTAGCTTATTCATATAAAATGGAAATCGAATAAAATTGGAATATAAACTGTGTTAATAAAATTCTGTTTCAGCATTATAATCAAAATCTTCATTCTGTTGAAATATTAACTGCTTCGTTTTTTGTTGAGAATTCATCTTCGATGGTTGAAATTTATTTCGGTTGTAAATTAATTTCTCAACTGTATATTGAACTATTTAACGGTTTATTAAAAATTTATTTTTTCTAATCCTACGTTTTCTTGTTGTTGAAAGTAGAACTACTTCATATAAAACTCATGCATTTTTGTGTATACATTCTTTCTGGTAGAAATATAATCATCTTAGTTGTACAATCAAATGTTTTGTTGGAAATTCATGTCTCCTGTTGAGATATTTCCTTATTGATAGAAAATTGACCTTTTCATTTAAGAAATTGTATTTTTAAGTAAACTGAATTCTTCTTTTTGATTGAAAATTCACCTCTCACGGTTGAAAATTCAATTATTCTTCTGAAAAGTCCTTTCTTTCAATTTAAAATTATCCGTTTTAATTGAAAATTCAACTGTTCTCTCGAAAAATTCGTCTTCCTTGGTTGTGTTCAAACATTTTATATTTATAATTAAGAGTCTTTCTTTGGTTGGATTATGAACTATTCCATTTTTTGTTGAGAATTCATTCCGCACGGTTGAAAGTTAAACAACGTTGTTGAAAAATAATTTTTTCTTTATTTGAAGATTCACCATTCAAGCTTTGAAACCATCTTGGTATATAATATTACCATTTTGAGGGATGTTAATTATTTTAGCCGTGAATCGACTTCCCAACTGTATTACAAACTATTAAATTTTTTATGAAAAATTTATCTCTTTTAATTGTAGGTTTATGCAATATGTTGAAATCATCTATGCTGAGGGTAGAAGTACTCTGTGAAATTTTTTTTTTGGTATAAACATAATCATCTTGGTTGAATGTCTAAATGTTTGGTTGAAAATTCATATATTTTGTTGAGATTTTGTCTTATTGGTAGAGAAATATTATTCTTGAATGAGAAATCGTATCTTCTGATAGAAAATTAATTGCCTTCGTTGGAAATTTATCTTTCACGGTTGAAAATTCAATGATTTATTTTGAAATTTTATCATTCTTTTAAAAAGTCCTCCGTTCTAATTTAAAATGATCTGTTACAGTTGAGAATTCAACTTCTTCTAGGAAATTCGTACTTCTTGGTTGTGTTCAATTATTTTATATTCATAATCAGAAACTTTCTTTGTTTGAAATATCAACTATTCCATTCTTTGTTAAGAATTCATCTTTCATGGGTAAAAGTTAAACTTATTGATTAGAAAATAATTGTTTCGTGATTAAAAAATTATCGATTCAGTTTGAAAAGCATCTTTCTAGAATATTATATCATAATTCGGTAGGAATCCAATTGTTTCTGGTTCTTATTTGATCAAAAAAAAAAAAAATTGAACCGTTAACTTTTCGTTCAAAACTGATCTCTCCCAATCAAACATTTATATATTCAGTTGAAACTACAATTTTTTTCACATGCATCTTTAGGGATTGGAAAAATGTAAAGTTGGATTATGTAAATTTGCAAAATAGTCACCCCCCCCCCCCCCCAATGCGGGATTTCGCGGTACAGTAGTTACGCCACTGAGATCAACTTTGAATGTTTTTTATCAGGAGTTTTGGAACAAAGTTCCTTATGGCACGTTGCACATTACACACTTGGCGGAAGAAAGTTCTCTACCAACATCTCACGAGCTACGACAATTTGCTTGTCGCCTATCTCTTTTCTTACTCTACCTATCCTCTCTTTCCTACTTCAAAAATAAATACATATTTAACAATGATAAATATATTTCATTATGCTAAAATGTACGCTGTTTTTTGGTAAGAACCGCGAGGGACTAGCTGTTCTCGAGATATCGTTCGGGGTTGGTGCGACTCGCGGTCGCGGTGTCGCGCTGTACCCACACTACCAACATTTCACGAGAACCAAACTGAGCGCATGGCTTGCGCCTGTCGCGCCTCTGATGGCAAAGTTGTGACCTAACAAGATGCTATTGTATTACGGAAAATCAGTTTTTTTTTGTTAACATTAATTTTTCTTTGCTGAAAGTCTAACTACTCTATTTTTGGTTGACAATAAATTTATATTGAGTCAGAGATTCAACTTTTTGTATGAAAATTCATCTTTTTCAGTTGAAAATTCGATCACTCCATTTTAAGTTGGAAATTTGTTTTTTTTTTTTAGTGAAATATTCAACAGTTCAGACGTGGAAATTCATCTTCAACTTCCGATGAAAATCCAACTATTTGGTTAGAAGTGCATGTATTTTGTTGGAATCTCGTATTTTTTGGTATAAACTTAATCTTTTCGTTCGTAAATTCTAAACTGTTCAATTTTCCTTTGAGATAAATATTTTTAATGTGCCAGAAATAATATCTCTATCTATTATAAAGTAACTGTAAGTCCTTTTTTGTGAAAGTAACTAAGGAGGAGTAACATTTCGAATCGGCAGCGATAGCGATAGCCAGTGAATTCTTTCGTGTTGTATATGAAATGATAACTTTAAAAAAATTATCTTAGCCATCACTGCCGAACAGTAATCGAACACAATAAAATCCTAGAAATCGCTTTTTTATTTTTCTCTCGTTTTTCTGTGAAACTTACACAAAATCGTTAAGTGAAATCGACAATTTTGATTAGATATCAATCTCATTTCTAACATGATCCCCTTTTGTCATACAAAATTCGCGAATGCTGAATGGAAACTAAGAAAGAAACCAGAACGATAAACAAACAAAACTTGCTCTCCGATTCATTCATTGTTCATCTGCGCTTCGTTGATCCTCTACATCACTTTTATAGAAGAACCAACCACATCTCCAAAAATATACGCAGCGTAACTACACAACAAAGCGATTCGTCAGTTGCCTTTGTTCAAGTTAGAATACTCGTAGACTTGACTCGTTAGCTTCATCTTTCAGAGAATACATTTTGTTTTTGAAAATAAAGAAAGATCACTGCGGATTAAATAAGATGGTACGAGAGCCACCACATCAAGAAAGGCTGAACACCAGCTAAACACAAAATGAAGTAGAGTCTCCTTTTGTTGCCACTCGCTGTATACGAAGTGTGTCCTTCCGGAATCACTCGTAGTTTCAAAGATCTCACTAGGAAAAAAGCTAAGGTGATACCGAAGTATATGAGTACGACGTAGTATCCGAGACTCCGAAACACCAACGACGCCGCGACGGCTGCGTTTATGCCCACGTATTTGTAGCCACAGTAAGCTAGCAAGTCCAGGGTCTTCAGACTCGTGTCCAGATTCATCACGTAGAGAGTTATGGTGTGAACTAATAACTCTATCACACCCCAAGCCAAGGCCGTGCTCGATAGAATACCCAACTGCTCTGGAGTAAATTTTTCCTGGGTTCCCAAAGCAAGTCCAGCTACCACGACGTAGGTCAGGAACGCCATTGTTGGAATGTACAAGTCTGGCGCATTTCTCTCGTATCGTGGCTGGAGTGGACCATCTTGTTCATATTTTACAGACCAGTCCTGGAATCATAATTTTAATAAGCTTCGTGTGAGGGGGTCAGCACTCAATTTTCGAGTGTCCACCAGATTTCAACTTTTCCCAAAAATGACTCCAAAAGATTGCACGAAGATTTCAAAGGGAGGCTTGTAGACCAGATATCAACAAAGATCAACTCTTTGTCTTCATGGTATGTTTCCTTAATGAAATCATGAAATCTTTTGAATTCAAATTCTCCTCAATTGAGTAACCTCCAATTTTTACTAGTTTCAAATCTAGCAATGTGCCGTTCCACAAATTTATACTTTCAAAGATATGAAAACTATAAATTTAAATGGAAAGTTTCAAAGTCTTTTCAAGCTTTGACAACTGTAGCATTTTTAGCTGCATTTTGAACAAGTAATTGAATCTTCAAGACAAAAATACGAATTTTATATAAGACAAATTATATACAAATTTTATACATTTTATACCGAGAAAGATAATTTTCAACAGAGAACCTTTTTACCAAAAAAGAAGAATTTCCAACTAAAAGGGACAATTTTTCAACGGAAAAGTTGAATCTACGAAAAAGATTACTGTTTTTTGAAAACAAAATCGTTGCATTTTCAACCTATAAAGATAAACATGAAAAAACGAGATTGACAGATTTATTTTTCAACCCAAAAACATGAATTTTGAACCAAGAATTTAATTTCTACTAAACTGGTAACAGCATAAAATTTCAAACTCAAAAGAAGAATTTTCGACGAGACAGTTGAATTTTTAGGCCAAAAAGGTAAATTTCCTGCAAAACAGTAGAATTTCAATATAAAAATATGAATTTCCATGCGAAAATTCACTTTAACCAAATATATGAATTTTAAACTAAAAACAGTCAATTCGCAACAATGACAAAACGAATCAGCGAGATCAATAAAAAAATTAAAAATTTAATAAATGTTTGTTCAGATAAAAACCATTAATTTTAAGCAAAAGATAAATTAGTTACATTTTCAGTAGAGAAAATTAATTTTCAAATGAAGAGAAACATATTTTCAGAAAAACATTAATTCTAAACTAAAAGTAATCGTTATTTTTTATTAGAAATACGTCATTCTGAATTTCACATTTTGTCAAAGAAAATTCAATAAACTGGTTGTGAAATAACTTGCTTGTTGGGAATTAATAATTTTGGGCTGAAAATTCAAGTGTATTATTATTATTTTTTTGGTAGAACATTAACTTTTTTGCCGAGAAATTATCTTATCGGTTGAAAGTTGAACTACATTGCTACAAATTTATTTTTCAATAAAATTCACCTCTTTGGTGAAGAATCACATTATTTGCTCGAATATAACTTTCTTTTGGGAAACTCAAGTTTTCGGGCATAAAACTTAACTGTTGAAAAAAAATATATATAGAAATAATTGAGAAAGAAATGGGTCTTCTTTCCTCAAAATTCAACACTTTTATTGAAAATTCATATATTTTGTTAAAACCCCGCTATTCTCGTAGAACTTAATTTTTTTTAAGAAGATTCATCTTATGGTTATTAGATACATTATATACTTTTTTTTTAGAAATCTGTCTTTTTTTTTGGTTAAGAGCTGAACTATTTGGTTGGAAGTTGAACTACTGTGTAAATTTTTTTTTTCATAGAGATTCACAGGGTGGTGATTTAGCAGAGGATTTCCAATTCCCGGTCATTTCCACGAAGAAATATCATTTTTTTTTACAAAAGTTAGAACAGTTAAACTTACAACTAAAAAAAATCAATTTGCGATAACAAGAAAAAATGTATTCCTAACAAAATACTTCATTTTTCAACCAAAGTGATGAATTTTCAAATAACATTATGAATATTCAACTGGAACAGTTTAAATTGCAAACCAAGAAGACGAGTTTTCAACTAAAATGAAAAATATTTAAATAGAGCACTTCAATTTTCGACCATGAAGGTGAATATTCAAACGAGGAGAATCATTTTCAAATAGAAAGATTAATTTTCTACCAAAAAATATAATGTTTAAACAAAATGGTTGAATTTTGAACTGAAAGAATAATTGTTTTTAACCGAACATGGAACAGTAACATTTTTAGTTTGAAAACCCAATTTTATACCAAACATAAGAGTTTTTTACTAAAACAAAGAATCATCAACTGGAAGAGTTAAATATTCGAATAGATGAATTAATTTTTAGTAAAAAAGATCAATTATTTTCAACCATAATTTGAATACTTAAATTTTTAATTTAACCAAACAATCGGATTTGTAACTAAAACTATGAAATTGCCAATTGGAATAAGTTAAATTTTTAGTTGAAAAAAATTACTATTAAAAAAAAAATTAGCTTGCAACAGAAAAAAACTAACTTTCAAACAAATCGATTTTGAGGCAAAATGATGAATCTTTAAATAAAATGGTAACTGTTTAACGCCAGTAGTTGAATTCAAAAGCAGAAAGAAGAGTTTCTACCTGAAATGATGGACCCTCCACTAGTTCACTAGAATAGTTCAAATTTTGCCCAAAAATTAATTTTCAAGTGAAGAATACAATTTTTCAACAAAATGGTTGGATGTTGGATGGTTGGATAATCGTTTTCATCCAAAAATAGAAAAGTAACATTTTTGACATAAGAATTAATTTTAAACAAAACATAAGAGTATTCAACCAGATGAATTTTCGACTGATATGAAAAATATCCGAATGTTTAACTTGATTTGTTACCCGTGAAGAAGAATTTTCGAATAAAAAAAGTAACTTCCGCAGAAAAAGATTATTTCATACAAAAAGATCCATTTTTAAAAACAAAATATATGAATTTTCAGCGAAATAATTGAATTTCCAATTCAAATGAGAGAAGAAACTTTCAAAGAAAAAGATAATTTCATACCAAAAAATCAATTTTTTAGAACAAAATATATGGATTTTTAGCGAAATGATTGAATTTTTAATTCGAATGAGAGAAGTAACTTCCAAAGGAAAAGATAATTTTATACCAAAAGCAAATTTCCATCTAAATATTTAAATTTTGAACTAGAAAAGATCATTTCCCAGTTAGAGAAATCAATTTTCAACCAAGCTGATGAATTCTGAGGTAAATGATAAATCTTCAACTGGAATAAATGTATTTTATGCGAAAAAGGTGAATTTTCAACCATAAAGATTAATTTTCGACAAAAGAGGCGAATTTTCAACAAAGGAAATAAATTCTCAAAGAAATAGTTCAATTTTTAAATTGAAAAATCAATGTTTAACTAAATATTTAAATTTTCACTACAGATGAATTGATTTTTAACAAAGCAGTTACATTTTCAATCAGAGGTGGATTTCAAGTTCAAATAATGCACCTTCAACAAAAAAGTTTAATTTAAAAAAAAAAAAAAAAAAAAAAAAAGAGTTTGAAAACGAGTTCAACTTTCAATCAAGTAGTTGACCTTTTAAATGAAAAAGGATGAATTTGCAATGAAGAATGTGAACAACTTTTCTATTATAATTTAGAAATATTTCTCATTCGAAATACTCTCCCAACTCTAAAAACTGCTTGAAGTACTTTCTTCATGTTAAATTAAGGAGAGGGGACTTTCAAAGTTGACGAGGGATTTTCTCAATTTCTTCTCTCCTCAATCCCTTAAAATAGAAACTATGAATATTTTCTGATATTCCCTGTCCCAAGTCGGATAAATGAGGGGAAAGCAAATAAAACGTGATAAAGAATTTTTTTTTCAATTGAAAAAATAATTCTGTTTGTACATTTGGGCTATCATCAATTTGATTATCAAACTCAAGTTAGCTAAAAAAAATTTTGCAGAGCAACATTAAGTATAGATATATTTGAGGATTGCCAGAATCAGACTAAAGGAACGTTAAATTCTTCAAATAAAATGATAAGATCTCTTTTTAATTTATGAAAAGTTAACGGTCATTTCTCGTATTTTTACGACAAATTTTTTGATTGTCTAGGTTAAGTCAAGTGATTGCCCGGTTTTTTATTCAATTCCCGGTGAAGTCGCCATCCTGATTTACCTCTCTGGTTGGAACTGGAATTATTCGATTGGAAATAAATTTTTTTGTTGAAAATTCAATTTTTTTTATACGAAATTCGTCATCATTATGATTCGAAATTCCACAGTTCTGTTAAAAGTTCGTCTCTTTTCGTCAAAAATTAATCCTTTTGGTTGAAAATTTAAAAGTTTTGTTTAAAGTTGTCCTCTTCCGTAAACCATTAATATTTTCGGTTAATAATTAGAAGATTTGATGAAAAGAACACCTTTCTCAGTTCAAAGTTAAACAAATTGGTTGAAAACCTTCTTGATGGAGAATTATATTATTTTGTTGAAAATTCACAATTTCGAGTCGAAAATTGAAAATACAAAATTCAATTTGTAGAGAATTCATTTTTTTGTGGCTTAAAAATTTCACCTTTCAGAAGAAAATTAAATTATTTGGTTCATTAACTTTTTAGTTTGGTTAAAATTTTATCGATCATGAACTTTGCACTTCGTAACTCTCCAATAAAAGCTTCCAACTAAAACTTTCAACGGCACATTGCTATTCAAATCTTCTAAGGCTGAAATCTGGCTGAAAGATATATTTGATAAGATTTGGTGATTCAATGATTCCCCTGACGGTTCACATCTTCCTCGTACCTCTCCTCTATTCCTTTATGCACCCTATTTTAGTAGTAGGAGGGAACTACTGCTTCAGGTGGGTTTCGAACCACCAAGAACACCCGCCTTCAAGTACTTAGGGTAACCTTTTTGCTAGAGGTACCGGCATCACAACTCTCGGGGATGAACACTCCCTTTCTAGGCAAGTGTTTACCGCGTAAGCCGCCGAAGCTCTTCCAGAGTGCGAGGCAGGAATCGAACCCGGCACCAGACGGAGTGGGTCCAAAGCTCATGCCTCAGTCCCCAAGACCAACTGACGACCCCTCAAAGATATATTTAATACTACAATATTTAGTTAACTCACTTTATGGGTGAATGGAAAAAAGAGGAGCATCAACTTCATGACTACGTAATCCGTGTCAACTGCGAAATAGTACTTCAAAGCACTGACAGGAACGTATTTTTCCAACTGTTGTTTTCCCGAGCCGACCAGTGCGTTTCCGTAATGCGCTGCCATGTTCGCCACCATTGGTTCTGCAAGAAGTTGTGTGGCAAATTGTGGAGTGGAAAATCCCTCTGTACGTGGTTCATGTGTAGAATAAGGCTGCATAGGTGATGAAATTGGAGGTTGCATCGATGACTGCATTGAGGGTTGCATGGAAGGTTGCATAGGAGGTGTTGTGAATCCATATGAGGGAGAAACTTGCTCTGGGATGTTGAATCCAAACTCCGCTGGCATTCCATTGTTCGGCGGTGACTGAAAATAATTATGTTTGTGAAAATTTGGTGTATAATGTATAAGACATCCGAGTGAGTTTCGGAGTCGTATCTCTCTTCACAAAAGTACCAATCTTTGCTACAATCGACATTATTGAATCCTTCGCAAACTCCCCTTCCGACACTGAAAATTTTTTTAGGTGTGTTACCTAGAATTCTAGCTATTAGTCCGGGGGCTGGGTATGTTCCCGTATGCATTCAGGAGGCGAAAGATAAAAACCGGTTCTTCTCTTGTATTCTGACCTGCTAAATCCAATGATACCGGTTAATTTTACGAGAAAAGGATAGGTTCTGTTTAAAATGCAATTGTTTCAACAAATATGAAAAAATGGTTTTTCTCAACGGGACGATTTTTTTGTTTGAAAAATATGGACAATCCTGAGCATAAAAGTTTTCTTGTAATTTTTTTGTTAAAAGCATATTTATGAAGTTATAAATGTTCAAAGTTCAAAATTTGACGTTTTTTGCAAACTTTCAGTATCGATTATTCTTGACCTATTGGATTTTTTTTTAAAATTAAAGCAGCAATTTATTCTTTGAGAGTTCCTCTACCCTTTCATTGTACGCAACATTATATCAACCTGTCGAAAGCCTAGTTATCGCAATTTACAAGTAACGCTTTTTGTGCGCGCGACAGTGCATCTGGCGCTTATGGCTGGCGAAGTACTCGCGGCCTTTCAGAAGTAAGTGTAGTACTCGTAGAATTCTTTTTTTTTTTAATAGTTTATGGCTTTTTGACGCCCTACAATGAACAATTCAACAGAATTCATACGCAAAACTCTAAAATGGAAGTGCGCTCGTTTGAAGCGTTAGGTACGAATAGGGATGCATTTTGCGAGGACTCTCGCAATGCTGAGTGAATTATGAGTTTTTATACCATTATATCAGTTATGTTAGGCAAATTCCTTTTTAATTTCATAACAGCAGTCAAGTCAAAGTCGCTGTGAGTGGATTTTCATTCTTTCAGGTAAGTTCTGTCCGAGGACGACGATAAACAGGTCTTGAGAATTTCAATATTAAATTCATGAACTGTAATTATAGAAATATATTAAGAGGCAGTACATTCAAATTTTTAAATTGGACACATATCAGTATATTTACTTAAAATTTAAATTAATTTATTTTTAACAAAGTCATAGTATAAAGCTGAATTCTATAAGCGTAATAACAATGATTAGTTTCCTAATATTTGTATATTAATTCTACAATAATTATAGGAAAATTTAACAATAATCTTCTCCTTCATCACCGGAGTATTCGGGTTCATTTTCTTTGCTCAA
>WSXT02053191.1:0-12900 GCA_011762715.2 Neuroterus valhalla
ATTTAAATAATAAGTTGTACTATTTTTGTAAGAAGGTTTCCTATTTGATAATAGCAAGCTTTACTATTTTCTGTAGTCAAATCTGATATAGGAAAAATAAATGAATTGTTTTCGGTAATTTTCGTCTTTGTGCTTTATGTCAATCAATGTTGATAAAGAAAGGATTGAATCAATTTGAACCAATGAATTTACTATCATTTAGGTCATATGGATGTTTTTATTCCCATCTCCCATAATGTACTGTAGGTAAATGGAACATGGCCCGACTGCAGCCCCGAAGACGCGTGTTCGATTCCTGCCACCTTCGTTTTCTACTAACCCGATTTTTCTATTTCAGCTTATAATCAATAATCTCAGTTGAGATTGATAGCATTATTGAAAGAAAAAAAAATGGTCAATTTTCAACAATCAAATCTTGATTATGTAATTATGGGATCGTAATTACCTAACATTTGAAATTTTCCCATTCTGAAAATTCCAATCTAAAATGCAAAATTGAGAGTTATTCTACTTCAAATCCTTTCAATTTGAAAGTGTCTCATTTCTAAAATCTGAATTCATTCAGTTTTGAGAGACTTTTATCCGAAACTATTCAAATAAGGATTGAAAATATGTATTTTCAAACTTTGAATCTGAAATAATCCAGTTGAGAAGGTTTCCGTGTATGAATTTTTTTTTTCGAAGTGTTAAAAACCAAATTGATTCGTAAATCTGCATCTTGGACAGATTTTTATTCGAACTTATTAGATTTTAAATTGAGAGAGCTTGAATGTTCATTGTCTTATTTTCAAGTTTAATATTGAAGATTGTTTAATTTCATTCTAAAATTTCAATTATTATCTTCAACTGGAAGCAGCATTTGGAAATGCATCATTCTAGAATTACATTTGAAATGAGGGACAAATTCAAATTGTGAGTATTTGAAGAAAAATAATTCTCAATATAGAAAGGTTCATACTTGAGAAATTTTAGATTAAAATGAGGAAAATAAGATGAATGGAAATCATTGGTCGTTTCTAAACCAACCTTAAGATAAAAACAATGCAAAATTTATGAAATTCTCGAAAGTAAACAATTTCCAGTTCAAAATTTGAAAATAGGATAATGACCGTTTAGGCTCTTTCAAACGGAATTAAATTAGTTCGAATCAGAATCTGTCCAAGCTGGAAATTTTCGAATTGATTTGGGAATCATAATATTTTGAAAAAATCTTTATTTGGAAACGTTCCAAATTGAATAATTTTGGAACAAAATTCAGGAAACAGGACAACTTCATGTTGAGAGGCGCAGTAAGTCTCAATTTGAGAACGTTTAAAGTTTAATATCTCCAGCTTTAAATTTTCGAAATGAGATAATTTCAAAATGGAAATAATGAAAATTCCATTTTTTCTCCAACAAAGCGTTGAAAATGAAACAATTTCAAACGAAAATTTCTGAAAAATCGAATAATATTAAATTCATTTTAAGCACTTTAACTTTTTCATTATGAAATTGAATAAGTTTGGTTTTTTGCTTAAAGTATGTGAATAAAGCTTCGATATTTTTTTAAATAAAGTTTGAATATCAACATATATTCACTATCCACATAACTTCGTATATGTGGTGGAGTTTTCTTTTTATAAATAATTGAAATCATAATTTTCAAGTTAACAACAACGCAATGTTGGTTAACTGAATTTCGCTGTTTATAAAATTAGAAAATGCATGCACTTTGTCATCTCCGAAGCTCAACTTGTTAATGCTCTCAAATATAACAGAAGTGAATTGATTTTAATGTTTGACATCAATCGATTGATTACTATAAACGTAAATTCAAACTTACAGATAATGGAGCTGTACTAGTGTTTTACTTAGTTCCTAAGACTTCAAGATGGAATATTATTGTTAATAATTCATCTTCTGCTGCTGGCTTCCATCGAAGTCGAATTTGGATTCGATTTGACGCTGCGGTTTCGCCGTGTTTTGTCCTTCACAGGTTCCCTCCGGTTTTAAGTTTTCCCTGTAATAATCGGCAGTAGTGTGGAGGCTGGCGTTCGCGTGCTCTCTCACCCACATGGACATAGGAATAGCAGGGAACTGGGCAGTGGGCACATGCTCCCAACTTAGACGCGGAAACTGAAGCTTCATCCTGCATGGGAGAGGGGCGAAGTAGTATCTTCCCAATTCAGCGGGAAACTTGAATGTGAATAAAAGTATGTGGTTGATTAGAGAAGTGATAAATTGAAATTATTCACTCAAGAAATTGGAAAATGAAGATTAAATGATTTATGAGTAAAAAAAAAATCTTTATGCATAAATATGGCTTTAAAAATCGTCGCTTCGGTTGAATCATTCTTTTTCGCTTTCGAATATAACCTAAGACGACAGAGGAAAAAACATGAAATCTGCAAGATATCCTTGTATGGTTAAACTCCATCCACCCAAACCGTTTTTTGATGGTACATGCAAAACAGGATAACAATATAAATGAAGTTGGAATTTATTTAATTCTGAGAACTCATTTGAAAATAATATTAATTATATCGTTATAATAAAATATTAATTCATATTGTTTTTTTGTTTTGTGCTAGAGAAAAAAGAGTCATGTTTACCTAATTTTCAAACTAGTTGGAAATTAAAACCATTCCAGGTTCCATCGAAAAATTGATCGGCCGTGTCGAAATCCATAACGGTGAACTGAAGGTTTCATATTTTCCCCTTTTCAATCTGAGATATTTTGAATATTTTGAAAATTTGTACAGAAGTTAAGGTCATTCTCAAAATGGTGACAAAAAGAGGTGCCGTTCCTCAATGAGGAAGCAAAATGTATCTGCAACTTTATCATGTTGAGGAAGCGAAATGCTCAATTTGTGTTAAATAATTTTTTCACTCACGTGTACATTCCCCTTGTCGATTTTCCTTAATTATTGATGAGAAGTTCTGTTTGCTCTTCTTCACAAGCTTCCGAGAAAGCTGTTTCTAATGTACGGAGATCTGCATTTGTAGAAAAACGAATTTTTCGGAGTAATGAACGCAGTATCCTGATGTTCTTCGCTGTTCACAACTTCTAGGAGTGGGGATTCTGACACCTGCTGAACGAAATTTGTAACCTCTTGCATTGGCAAATTTTCACTCTCGTGAAGTGCATGCATTTTCATGACGAGAGTTTTCCTGTGATGATTCTGCTCCCATAAAATTAAAAACCTCATTCACCAATAAGTGTGAAGGTGGTGGTGTCTGAGAGTGACTGTTATTGAAATAAAAAAAAAACATTCTGTAGTGAAGTACACTTATCACCGGTTTTTTAAGGAGACAAATTATTACTACCTTCTTGAGGCACAGAATTTCTTCGAAGTTTCCTCCAAGGACCTAGACTTAGACCTGTCAAACATTTCTTTACCAAAATGCATTGAACAAACTCTCATGCCTATGTTCATGGAGTCCACATTATTTTGATCCTAAAGCATTGGCCAATTGTTGTTTTCGGTGTTCGTTGAACGGAAATCTAAAAATGCATTTAAGAAGAAAGTAATATAAACATGGCAGATCTAATAGAATAAATAATCAACCATTTCATGAGTTACCCTTTCGGAAAAAATATCTCGCTTTTAATCAACCTTTCCATTGTAAGGAACTTAGTTATTATGTTTCGCAATCTTAATACTTTTAATCTCTCAGTACTTTTAATCAAGGTTCGAATTTCGAAAATTTGTGAATTACAAAAGCAATGAATGTATTGATAAACAATTAGTACATGTGTGAGGTAATTTCTTTTATATAATATTAGACATTAGTATGGTTTTAACTTAATTGTGAAAGGTTACGTTGTCGCAATCTTTTAGGTCATCCACATACTTTCGCTTTCGTCTCAACTTTCCTGATCGGTGCTGGCAACAGGCAACTATGCATGTCACCATTTGTTTTCAAAATTTAAACTTCCGCATCGACACAAAATATAACAAATATTATCACATGTCACGCTTCAATTTGAATGCATGTACAGAAAAGCAGAGTAGCAAACGCTCACGACAGTTGAGTTACCGCCAAATTGCGGCACAAGTATCCCCACTTCTTTTCTCCCCCCTTGGCTTCAACCCCCGCACGAAATGCCCGGTCCCCTCTTATTCCTATGTCCATGACAATGACTGATGCTCGCTACTCTCCTGCTGTCTGCTCCTCGGCCCTTGCGCTGACCAGTGGTTTCTCCTTTGAGTTCCGGCAAGTGGACAGTGACTAGCATAGCTGTTCTTGGACTGCCTCTGCTGGCGGACGGTTCATCACCTTGTATATTATCGTTGAATAGATTGTATGCTCCAATTGTATTCAAGAGATTTGGTTTCCCTAACTCGGTCGTCTTTTGGTGTTGTGGGAAGTGACGAGTCAGATGACGTATCACCTCCAGTTGCGTCGGGATCAACGTTTCTGGGAGAACCATTCAGGAGATAGCTGCTAACATATTCCCATTCAATAGAGGGCCCTTAATTTACATAAAACAATCAACACGCCATATATACTTTAATGAGCATGGCGTAAATTCGAAATAGCACCTGTCAAAAGTACCCACGTAGTTGGCTTATTGCATCCAATGTGCCGAGAGGAAGTAAACACCGTTCATATTCTACCTGCAACAAAATATACTCCCAAGTTTTTACTGTGAAGTTTGTCTACTTTCACATTGATTCCTACAATATTATTATAGCATATATCCTGATGCTTATTATCCTATCATCATTCTTATATAATGGTTGATTCTTTTTCAGATAACTGAGCGAATTCCAGTAAAAATTGCAGGAGAGTGTCCGGAAAACATGCTCCTCTACCCAGGAACCGGAAACACCAGCAGCTGGATATGTGACTGCAAGCCAAAATTTGTTTACTTTCCTGCAAATAATACATGCTATGAAGCCTTTAAACGAGGACCTTGTCCACCAGGACATATTGTGATTCTCCCTCCTGGAGAGGCGATTCCAAAATGTAGCGAGAATCCTTGTCTGGAAGATGAACATGTATTGTTCAAAGAAAGTTGTGTCAAAATCAACACCATTGGAGGAAAATGTAGACCCAAAGAAATTCTTCAAGTCAACGAAAATTCCTTTCAACTCGAGTGTAGTTCAACAGACGTTGATCCTTTTATCATAATCGATGCACCCCAAAAAGCTTGTCCTGCCGGAAGTCGTCGAAATTCTCTTGGTGTTTGCAAGTGTACGCTTTAAAAATTTTGCATTTGATTCGACCCTCATGTGATTCCATTCTTTTTTAGGACCAAAACTCATTAAATAGAAATAAAAGTTAGAAAGGATTTGGAAGAATCAGATGACAAGATTATTGATAATTAAAGGTGAGATTGTGAACGGTTACTGTATTTTTAGAATTTGAGGTCGATATTTTTCTTTATTGAGTCAGAGATTTGTTTCTCTTTCAACGCTTCAAGTTTGAATTTACTAATTCTGAGAACTTTCATTTGAAAATCAAATCTTCTATAACGTTTTCAAAATAATAAACTTTCAATTCATGCTCGGTGTATTTTAATTTCAAACGATCGAAATGACAGTAAATTCGATTTATAACCAAGTCTCTTTTTTTGGGATAAATGAATTTAATCACTTCCAATGCTATTTGATACTATATATGATTAAACATATACCCGATAAAAATTGAAATAATTTTTTAAACCTTTATAATTCAACTTTAAAAGTATGGTTTTCAACGCGCAGTTGAGAAAATAAATTGCTGAGGTTGAAATCCTTGAATTCAAAATTAAAAGTTGTTATCTTTTCCAAATTATCAATCATCCATATCCATTGCTTGGGTAATATATTGGACATTTCTCAACTCAGAGACGCCCATTCGAACTATTTTTAGAATATTTCAAATTCTTATGACTACAAAGCTCCATCTTCAAATGATTACCGGAAAAAAATATTGGGAATTCTAATATTTTGTTGATTTTTCGTCCTTTTCGGTAGGAAAGTGATCTTTTCGATCAAAAAATTAGATGGTGCCACGGAACTGCATGTTGGTGCGTGTGGGTTCCGTTCAGGCAAAGTAGTTCTAGCTTTCGGAGCTAGATGACTCCACTAGTTGGTTCTGTTCCGTGCTGAGTGTTTCCAGCTTTAATCGACAGATGGCGCTACTTGTTAATTCTGTTCTAGTCGGATTGTCGAAAAATTGGTCGGCAAGGTAGAACCCTGACATACATGATGGGACCAACTAACCGACATTTCGTTCTGTCCGCGAAATTCAAAATACTCAATTGAACATTGGATTTTTTGTAGTTTTTTTTCAGATGTCAGCGCCACAAGTCCTTTTTGGAAGGAAACTAATCTACTTGATAAAAAAATCAGCTTTTTGGGTGAAAATTCAACTACTTGGTTGAGAGATGAACTATTTTCTTAAAATTTGATCTCTCTTTCTTGAATCAATCTTATGGCTAGGAATTTCAGTACCTTTTGGAAATTGCGTCTTTTTAGGCAACGAAATAGGCTGGTTCGTTAAGAATGCATTTTCTTGGTTGAGGATTTACCTCTTGTTAAGATAGGTTTAGACGGTTAGTTAGGGCTACATCTTCGTCGATTACGAATTGAGATAATATTTGAATAAAAATGTCTGTTTTTTTTGGAAAGCTCAATTATTTTGTTGCGAGTTTAACCACTTTGTTGAGTGATACTTTTCGGTTGAAAATAAAACTGTTTTCGCAAAAGTTCTTTGAATTCAACGATTCAATTCTTTGCTATCCAAATTGGTAATTAACCCTCTACCACCCTTGAAAAATTTGTTTTCTGATTGAAAGAATTTTAAAGCATGTTATTACTCAGGTACAGTGCTATACAGTGTTCCTTAATCCTCGAGCCCTGTAACTTGTAAGTCTATAACCGCAGACCTTCACAACCCGATTCCATTAACCCTGGAGCCAGTAACCTACTATGCAATAACCCCAGTTTCCAACAATCTAATTTTCTTAACCCTCGAGCCCCGTAATCTGCGAGTCTATAACCTCAGACCCCTTCAACCCGATTTCCTTAACCCTGGAGCCCTGTAACCTATGCGTCTATAATCCCAGACGCCCCATAACCCAATTTCCACAACCCCGGAGCCCAGTAACCTGCGAGTCTATAATCCCAGACCCCTACAACCCGATTTCCTTAACCCTCGAGCCTCATAACTTGTGGGTCTATAACCCTAGACCCCCACAACTGAATTTCCTCAACCCTCGAGACCGGTAACCTGCGAGTCGATAACCCCAGACCCCTTCAACCCGACTGTCTGAAACCTGGAGCCCCGTAACCTGTAAGTCTATAACCCTAGACCCACATACCCCCCGGAGCCCGGTAACCTACTATGCAGCAACCCCAGACCCTCATAGCCCAATTTCCTCAATCCTCAAGCCCGGTAACTTGAGAGTCTATAACCCCAGACCCCTACAACCCTATTTCCTTAACCCTCGAGCCCCATAACTTGTTGTTCTATAACCCTAGACCCCCACAACCCATTTTCCTCAACCCTCGAGACCGGTAACCTGCGAGTCTATAACCTCAGACCCACACAACCCAATTTCCTCAACCCTGGAGCCCGGTGACCTACTATGCAATAATCCTAGACCCCCACAACCCAATTTCCTAAAGCCTCGAGCCCTGCAACTTGCGAGTCTATAACCTCAGACCCCTACAACCCGATTTCCTCAACCCTCGAGCCCCATAACTTGTGGTTCTATAACCTTAGACCCCCACAACCTGATTTCCTTAACCCTGGAGCACTGTAACCTGTGAGTCTATAACCCCAGACCCACACAATCCAATTTCCTCAACCCTGAAGCCCGGTGACCTACTACGCAATAATCCTAGACCCCCATAACCCAACTCCCTAAAGCTTCGAGCCCTGCAACCTGCAAGTCTCTAGCCCTAGACCCCCACAACCCACTTTCCTCCACCCTCGAGCCCGATAACCTGCGAGTGAAAAAACCCCAAACCCCTACAACCCGATTTCCCTAACCCTCGAGCCCCATAACTTGTTGTTCTATAACCCTAGACCCCCAAACCCAATTTCCTGAACCCTCGAGACCGGTAACCTGCGAGTCTATAACCTCAGACCCGTTCAACCCGACTTCCTTAACCCTGGAGCCCTGTAACCTGCGAGTCTATAACCCCAGACCCTCGTAACCCAATTTCCTCAATCCTGGAGCTCGGTAACCTGCGAGTCTATAACCCCAGACCCCCACAACCCGATTTCTTTTACCCTGGAGCCTGGTAACCTACTATGCGATAACCCCTAACCCCCACAACCCGATTTCTTAACCCCTGAGCCATGTACCCTGCCAGTCTATAACCCCAGACCCCCTCAACCCAATTATTGCATAGCAGGTTACCGGGCTCGAGGGTTAAGGAAAGGGGGGGGGGTCTGGGGATTATATCAACATACAACTTTTCCGTCACATCTCGGCCGTAAAAAATTGTATCGAAAAATAGGGATTGCATTTTGAAGCTGGGGAACAGTTCTTTACGATGTCATCGTGTTTTTTGGGGTAAACATTTTTTCGCGATCTCACGGGGCCTTAAATTCATCAAAATAACGTTCATTTACCCTTTTAGGTTAGAATATTTCGAAAACTGAGGGTGCTGGAATTTTTCTGAGTTCGGATTCAGATTCAGCACAGCAAAAGCCCTTCGATCCACAAGGTCTGGTCTCTGGTTCCGGATCTTTGTCAAATTTTCTCGGCCTGTGTTATTCTTATTTAATATTATTGTAAATGATTATCACTCAGTTCAATAGTTCTCTTGAAAATTCATCGTGTTGGTAGAAAACTATTTCCCTGGTTGAATGTTCAACTATTTGGTTATAAATTCAACTATTTGATCGAGCACTCAGATATTTTTTCGAAGATTAAATTATTTTGTAGAGCACTTCAACTTTTTTGTAAAGGTCATCTTCCTTGGTTGAGAATAAACTTCTTTTGAGAATGCAAATTTTTTATGTTCAAAATTGGAAAATTTCGATGGAAATTTGACTTTTCTCTTAGTAAGTCATATTCTTTTTGTCGTTAATTCATCCTGTTGGTTGTGAATGCAACATTTTTGTGAGAAATTCTTTGTTTTTATTTGAACATTGTATTTTTTTAGGTTGGAAATGAACTTTTTTTCTTGGAAATTATACATGTTGGTTTGAACATTCAACTGTTCTTCGTTGAATATGAATTTTCCGATTTGGAAATTCAACTATCTGGTGAATTTCATCACTTTACGCATATAAATATATTCATGTACATTTTTAGATGTCTTGTTAAAAGTATGGAAAACTCGGGTATTTTGTTAGTATTTGCATTTTGTTTCGATTTCTAAATCTCTGTCATCCATCATTGATTTTCGTTATAGAAGAACCAGAAATTTGAGAGTTGAATAATAGATTTGTGTTCTAAAGATTTTACTGATATTGTGGGAGGAACCGAATTTAAAAGGACTTCAAATTAGAAGCGTTTGTATAACTGGGATTCTTCCCTTTTGGAAGTCAAAAGTAATAAAATTCAGAAAGTTTTAATTTGAATGCTGTTCTAATTTAGAGTATTTGATTTTATAACGGCAAAAGTTTGAATTCCAAACTTGAAACTTTTCTAATTTGGGATTGGAATTATTCGAATAATTCCTAATTTTGTAAAATTCAAATTTGGAATACATAAAGACGATTCAAAGCTATCTGGTATCTTAATTTTTTATCCTAATGTATAATTATAGAGAAAAACTAAAAAAGTCATTCAAATGCAGAATTCAGAAGATTTATGATTCAAAATCTGACAGTCGTCAAGTTTTTATTATGAAAAAGTAAGAAACTTCAACTTTTTGAATTCTGAAAGGGAAACTTTTTCAGTTTCGAAGATATAAAAATAATCAGATATAATTATGAACAAATCCTTAATATTTTGGATAATCGAAAAATTAAATAAAATAAATTCAATAACTAAATTCGACTGTTTTCCAACTCTGAAATTTATAACTTCGAAAATAAAATTTTTTTTATATCTTAAAAATGGCATTTAGGCGTAATGAAATTCTCATTTTTCTTCTAGGTGAAGTACCTTGTTCCTCTTCCCGATAGAGGAGAATTTGTCGAGGAGGATTTGTCTCAGTCCATCAGATTTTTATATATTTTCTTGGAACATTTACAGGATCCTTCCTTGTCCTAATCAATTTTGGTCCAGGAACACAAATGGCCTAAGGACACATTCTATCCCAAGTCTTAGTGAAAAATGTAGATTATGCGCCTTCACTTAAATTTGTTTGAAATTTTGTACTAAATTAGTGAGTTGAGTTTAGAATCTAAGCATTTATCATAAACTTGACGTATTGTAGAATTACCTAAAAATGGGGACGTCAACGCATGCAAATAAGAATGTAAATAACAACTTCTTGAACTGCTTATAAAGAATGGATGAAGAAAGTGACAGATCAATGTACACAGAACACCGCTATTTGCATTGATCTGTCACTTTCTTTCCTAGGGTAGAAAACTCGTTTTTCGACCCGCTCCACAGGCATAGAAAGTTGGATTTTGGATTGAGGTATGATGAAAAGATATAATTTGGTTCATTAAGGAGTTGATTATGACTTTTGTTTATTTTCATTCACCTTATTCCCAAATATTGTATGTAATGCATAATCGATTTCATGATATGTACTCAAGTATATACTACACATTGTATAGTATATAACTGAATTCATAATATTATCCGATGCAATCGGGATTATAAAATAATTTTTGAAGCTTTGCTTCTTTTGGGAGGGTATATATATACTCTGAGTGAGGCGACCTATCTGCGAAAAACGGAAACACCCCGTCCGCGTCACGAAAAATGCGACTGAAAATGTCTTTGGCATTGCACCAACGCAGCTCCCCCCCCCCTCTTTCTCTTTCTCCCTCCCCCCGTTCTGGACGCTGGTGTAGTACATGTACAGTAGACTCCGCAAAAGTACACGCTGCGACTCTCCCCGTTCTCACGTTTCTCCTCCTTCCGCCCGTCTTTACTCTTGCTGGGCACACCGCGCACACTCGACGCGCCGCGTGTGTGCATTGAATACGGACTTACACGTTGCGCGCGAGTAAAGGCATTAATAATGAATAGTTCTGATAGTATTGTAGTTCTGATGGTGTATGTATGCATAGAGTGAGGGAATAACTGTTTTCTTCCAATCGATGAATGAAATAACAAAATCGAATTTATATTTCTCTTCTAACACGAAAGGAGCGAAACTTCTGTTTCGCGATCCCGCGATCGCTCAACTTTTATGAGCCGTCTTCTTGGTAGAGAATCAATCTTCTTGTGTCGAAATTAAACCAGAAATCCGTCTTCTATTGCTGACAATTTTTTTGTGGTTTAACATCAACTCACTTTGTTGAAGAGTCATCCTTTCTTATACGAAATAATTTTTCAAGATTTGGATATTCAACAATTTTTTGAATATAGTCTTTTTAGTTGAATCTCACTGTTTGGGATTCGGAATAAAAATCACATATTCTTCGGTTCGAATATTAACTATGATACTTTTCGATAGGGAACCAGCCTTTTTTTCGGAACCTAAACTACTTGATTGTAAGTTGAACGTCTTTGTCGGAAATTCATCTTTTTGGTTTGGAAATTCAACATTTTTTCAGGGGATTCGCCTGTTTTGTTTTTGATGAATTCAATAATTTGGGATCTTTATGTCTTGTTATTTTTTGAAAATATTTATTGATCAAGAATTATACTTTCTTATGGGAAATCTTATATTCTTCGTTTGGAAATACTAACTTTTCGATTGAAAATCAATTTTCTTGTTTGGAGATTCATCACTTCTGTTAAAAGTTTAACTATCTAGTTAAACATTCATGTATTTTCTCAAAAATCCTTCCCCTCATTAGAAAATCAATCTTATTGTCTTAAAACTCAAATGTTTGGTAGGAAATGCGTCTTTCATGGTTAATAATTCATTTTTCTGGTTTAATATTAGGTTATTATTCTGAAATTTTATCCTTTTTTATTCAAAATTCTTCTGTTCTGATTGGAGATTCAACTATTATGTTGAAAAATTCGTACTTTTTTGTTGAGTTCGAATTTTTAGAAAGTTTAGAAAGTCGAAGACTAACTTTCAAAATTAAGCAGGGACGCAAACCTTCGAATTCTGTCGATTTCGAAGGAAGTCAGTTACAATAATGCAAAAGAATTATGATATAAATGGTTCTATAATAAATGGTTTTGACCTTTTTTCGCGTGTGCTGCAACGTAAATAAGCATTGCACTCGACAATAATGGGGCTTGTCAAGTGCCTCTCACCAAACTCCTCAGACCGTCTCGTCCAGGAGCCACATCCTCGGACGACCATTTCTCGGTTGGACTAGTGGGGGGATCCTACTGTTATCTTAAATCATCGAAGAGTCTGAGAATGAACTATTATTTCCATTGAAATTTGAAATTCCAAACGCAATAACAGAAATAAATTTAAAAATAGCTCTGGCAAGATTCACGAATTGAAAATCTAACTTTAAATCAGTTTCTTCCTTATTGGAATTTTACTTTTTTTTAAAGACTGCTTTAATTTTACAATGTTTTCCTCATACAATTTCAAACTTGTTGGCATTGAATATCAATAATAGAGAATTCTATTTCAGTGCAATTGACCATGCATAATAATACTAATAATAGCGCTCATCCTTATATCACAAAATAGATTCCAGGAAGACTTTCGTTTTCCTCAATCTCTCGAGCATTTTTTCTGCAAATAAGTGAAATGTTTGTTACTTTGTGGCAAACTAGATGTAAAAAAATGTATTTAGATGGACTTCCGACTGCGTTAAATAATACAAAAAGTCGTGACTGTCTGGAATACACTGGAACCTCAAACTTAATCCAGCTTCGGGCTTGGGTATCGACGGCCTTGGAAGAAGTTCGAGTGAGCTAAA